>PVJI01008126.1:0-73163 GCA_004026765.1 Micronycteris hirsuta
TAACTCTAATTGCTTCTCCACATCCAGGCAGCTAGGCTGGACTCCGGGACTTTGCTGAAGATAAGTCCAGTATCTCCAGGATCACTTTTGCTGCAGCAATAGCATAAAGTTCGTCTCTCCTTCCTCTGCCTTCTAATTCATGTGGGCGTGCGTTAACTGGCAGAAGCTAATTTGCATTACATAAATCCAGCTGTACAAAGTCTGGGAAAAGTAGTATTAGCTTTCCATCCTCTACAATTTAGGAAGGCAGGCACACATGTGAAATTGATGCCGAATGCCAACTTAACATACCCATCCCATATAGTGTTTGGACTTGCTTCTGAAAAAAAATAGGGAGCCTTCAAAAGTTCTAAGAAGGACACAATAAGCTCTAGATCAAAGAAAATTCACTTTCATAGGATAAAAATATCCTATGACAGAGATTTTGCTGAGACTGGAAATAGGGAGAGCAATGGTATAGATGAAAACCGATGAACTCAGGTCTGAGAAATAGCAAGCAGAGGTCAGAGAACGTATAAGATAAATCGAGTTCATTTCAATTCTGTCAATATCTCATGTCACCATTCAAGCTCTATGTCTCTGATTCACATTCTCTAAATGATACTAGTCTAGGGACTGAATTTTCTTACTATGATGATAGTACTACAGGAACTATATTTTCCTATTGTATTATCAAGTCTAATAATTCTTTTTTTAATTTGTTTTGCCATTTTATTTTTATTTTTAAAGTATTTTTTATTGATTATGCTATTACAGTTTTCCCAATTTTTCCCCTTTTGTCCCCCCTCCACCCTGCCCCTAACCCTCCAGCATTCCCTCCCCCTGCTTAGTTCATAAGTTCTTTGAGTCCTCCATTTCCTATACTATTTTTATCTTTCCCCGTCTATTTTATACCTACTAATTATGCTTCTTCTTCCCTGTACATTTTCTCCCCTATTCCTCCCTTCCCCCTTCCCACTGAAATCCCTCCATGTGATGTGCATTTCTCTGATTCTGTTCCTGTTCTAGTTGTTTGTTTAGTTTTTGCTTTTGTTGTTTTTCTTTTCTTTTAGATTCTTTGTTGCTAGTTGTGAGTTTGTTGTGATTTTACTGTTCATATTTTTTATCTTCTTTTTCTTACATAAATCCTTTTAACATTTCATATAATAAAGGCTGCATGATGATGAACTCCTTTGACTTGACTTCATCTGGGGAGTACTTTATCTGCCCTTCCATTCTAAATGAAATCTTTGCTGGATAGAGTAATCAAGGTCCTTGCCTTTCATGCCTTCAGATACTTCTTTCCAGTCCCTTCTTGCCTGCAAGGTTTCTTTTGAGAAATCAGTTGACAGTCTTATGGGAATTCCTTTGCAGGTAACTCTCTCCTTTCCTCTTGCTGCTTTTAGAATTCTGTCTTTATCTTTAATCTTGGGTAACTTAATGATGATGTGCCTTGGTGTGTTCCTTTCTGGGCCCAACTTCTTTGGGACTCTCTGGGTTTCCTGGACTCCCTGGAAGTCTATTTCCTTCACCAGATTGGGGAAGTTTTCCTTCATTATTTATTCAAATAACTTTTCAATTTCTTGCTGTTGTTCTTCTCCTTCTGACACCCCTATGATTCAGATATTGGAACATTTCAGGTTGTCCCAGAGGTTTATAAGACTCTCTTCACTTTTTTGAATTCTTGTTTCTTTATTCTGTTCTGGTTGTATGTTTATTTTCTCCTTTTGTTCCAAATCTCTGCTTTAAGTCCTGGTTTCCTTCCTGTCACTGTTGGTTCCCTGACTATTTTGCTTTATTTCATGTTTGGTATCTTTCATTTGTTTTTTCATGTTTCGACCAAGCTCAGTCAGATCTGTGAGCATTTTGATTACCAGGGCTTTAAATTCCCCATCAGAGAGGTTGGCAATCTCCTCCTCACTTAGTTCTCTTTCTGAGGCTTTACTCTGTTCTTTCATTTGGGCCATATTTCTTTGTCTTGGCGCAGTCAATAAGTTGTAAGGGGGCGGGGCCTTAGGTATTCACCCAGGCAGGGCAACCCTCAGTGCTGTGCTGTGGCGCTGCCTGTGGGGGAGGGGCCGGAGAGGGAATAATGCAGCTCGCCTGCTTGGCTCTAGCACACTTTCCAATGACTCTCATGTGAGACTGGGAGTTTCTCCCACCGCAGGAATCACTGTAGTGCACAGTCAGCTCTGAGTCTCAGTTTCCCCTTAAGTCAGCCCTGCCCTCGAAGCCTGCCACCTCCCCGAAGCCAGCCCCACCCACCTGGTCCGCCCCCTCCCCTGGTTTTTCTGAACTGGCCCACATGGTCCGCTGCCTTACCAGTCTGGTTGTTCTGGTTGATTTTTTCTTTAATTCCTTGGTTGTTGGAGATTCATGCAGCTTGATTTTCTGGTGCTTCTGGTTGTTTATTGATTTTGGATTGGTTGTTATCCTCCTTTTTGGTTGTGCAAGGAAGTGAAGGGTTTCTACCTATACCTCCATCTTGGCAGGAATTGAGTCTAATAATTCTTTTTTTGTTATTATACTTAGATCTCTGTGGTTCAGGCTTGGTGTGGTGCTGAAGTGAGAGAAACACAGCAAAGCAACCATCCAAAGTTTGATTAACCTAAAAATAATCTATTTTTCTGCATTTCTCAGAAAAAAAAACATGAAAGAGATTTAAATACATATGCCACAGCAAAATTTCTAAAAATTTCCTTTTCAACCCTATTTTTGTTATAGCCCATAATCACTCTGGGGCATCTTCTTCCACATATCCCCCAAGTCCCTCTCAACACCTAGCCCCAAGCTGGGCAGTCCAGGTGTGCCCCACCTATGGACTGTGTACACCCTTCTGTTGTAGTTAAGCTTTGATTGCTGTTGGCATGACAATGGGAGGGCTTAACCACAGGCTGATCAGCACAGAAACTGGTTTCAACAGCTGTGGACGATCAGTTGTGCAGTGGCTGACCCCGTGGATCGGGACTTACTTGAGCAGGGCTCTGGTGCCCACTGAGTTCACCCCTTGGGTGTGTCGCTTGTGGAGGTGTCTCTGAGGACTCCTGGGAGGTGCAGGCGAAGGCCAGCTGCCATCTGTGTCCTGCCCAGGGCCACCGAGCATGAGCAATCTGCAAGTGGCTGCTACTTGTGCTGGGCTTAGAGGTATCCAGGATAGGCCAAGTTGAAAGTCAAGGCTGGCTGCTGCTAGTGCCAGGCCTGAGTCCACTTAGCAAAAGGTACAGAGTATGACAGATGCTGCTTGTTTTAGAGATTTTAGGAAAGTCTGAAGCCGGAGCCAAGGCAGGCTGTTCATATGTAAAAGCCACTGGGAACAATTTAGGTGGGCCCGGGGGTGGGGTGGGGTCTCAGGGATTGTTCTCCTTCCCCCTACCTCCTGGGTAGGCATATACCTGTCTTAATTAACAGAAGATTATAGTATCCTAATATGTATGAGATGCCCGTAAGATGTCTCTTGTGTGGGAGATCTGATTATTTGTCAGCACATGCAAAAGGAAGACCACTAACTTAGATTTTTTTCCTCTTTTTCTTTGTCATTTCCTGACACATAGATGAGGCTGATAAAGCTTAAGGACTGACAAATCAGAATTTCAAACTTAGACTTCAGGGCCAGGCCGGTTATAAATGAGTGAACTGGGCTGGGTGTGGGAGGAACAAAAGGCAAACGTGTCACCAGGTCCACAGGAGAAGGCCCCTTTATTTCGTTGTGAGGGTGCAGTGGAGGACTGCCGAAGTGGAGAGAGCACAGCCTTCTGAAAAGGACGGCCACTGCTCAGCACCAGATAATTATTTGCTAATAATTATTGCTATGAGGGAATACGTGTTCTCGTTCTCCAGATTGTGCCATTTTTCAAGTGTATCCCAAAGTATACATATGTGAACTCTTTTGATTTTTAATTCTTGGCAATTAAACCAAAATTTAAGATAATACTTTGTGGGCCAGCGGAAAAAGACTATGCCAGCTGCTTGTGGCCTCTGAGATAAAAGGATCCTGGAGCTGGCGGGGGCGGGGGGTGGGCACTTGGGAGGGGAAGGAATTGTTAGCAGTCTAAGGAGGAAAGACTAGAGAGGAGAAGACAGGAAGCTAGAGAAACCAGGCAAATGAGGCATCCTGAATCTCCCGCTTCCCGTGGACTATGAAACGGATTGGAATGCAGGACCTGAATCCTAAGAAAAGGATTGTTTTTTTGTGTGTACTTAATCAACTTAAAATTAAGACCATAAAGCAAGAACAGTCCCACATGGTGATGCATCTACTGTTGGGTTTACACTTGTTTGTAGTTCAACAACTATTCTCGTCTCTTACTTTTGCAAACAACAGATTCCTTTTATTTTGTTTGAAAGGTATAATACATCCATGTAAATAAGAGAGCAAAGAAGTTTTCCAAATGCTTTTATTTTTGTCACGAATATTTACAAACATTTCCGCACCCCTCAGGGTCTCCTTGCTGGCAAAAGGAGAGCTAGCGGTACATTTGTTAATGGCATTAAAAATGTGCATTGGTGTATAAAGGTAATAATGTACTTTTTAGCTATGTTAATAATAAATTAATGTTATAATGGTTGCCATAGTAGAGAAAATTAATTAATTAGTCTCAGAAAGAAGTAGTTTTAGAAGTGGACAGGCTAGGGATATCAAAACAAAACGATCAGCTTCAGACAACATTGTGCTACGTGCAACCTTTTGATGAAGTATATTCAATTACAGAGTGTAACACCTTGTCCTGGTACACAGTAGGTATTCAGCAAATGTGTGTTAAATTTCATTGCTTTTTAACACAGTACTTTACCTCAGTGATAATTAGCTCAGATAAAAATAGAAATTTGTAAGAAATATTTTTTGGTTTCTTGTAAATATATATATGTATATAATATATATATATAGAGAGAGAGAGAAAACAGGAGCAGCAGGAGAGAGAGGAAAGAAAATGTGTGTATGTTCTAAGAAGAGCTTCCGACTCCAGTTACTCAGAGATGACTATTTTGACCCTGTCTGGAGTCTTAGTCCCCGCTGACAATATGCTGTCATTTCTTTGACCTCATTCTTTTTCTTTGTTTTGGCTTTACAGAGATCAGATCTCAAGTCACGGGAATCTCTATGGCCTTGGTCGCTAAAGTTTTCCTTCCTTCTTTTGCCCTTGCCTGGCTCAGAAAAACATGCCAGGTGGTGTAAATGTTTCCTTTTCAGGCTGAAGAAGGGATCTGGGCTCCGGAGTCAGTAGAGAAAGCCTTGGTTTCGGTGGCTTCTTGGCTCTCAGCTCACCTGTTCTCAGCCAGCCCAGAGGCCTCTTTTCAAATGTGCTCTGGTTAGCTGTTTCAGATCCTTGTGCTTTGAAAAGCTCCTTTCTCCCACTGGGATATCATTGGGACACGACAAGGCTAGAAAAGCTGTGGGAAGCTTTGGAGGCGGAAGGGCAGGACCCAGCGAGGCTTGCAGAAAGAAGGGAATTCGCTGTGGTTACCTACATAGTCCAAAGGTGCCCCTGAGCTGATTCCAGGTGGGGAGCAAGGCTGGACTTTCTTGTTTGGTTCTTTGGCTCTCTTAGTTTCCCCATCTAGGGCCAAGATATGTATCAGGAAAGAAATCAGCCTCAGGTGTGTTCTCTCATTGCTTTCTCCTCTAAACTTCAGCTTCCAGGCATCGCACTGTAGTTTTGGGAGGACTCTTAGGCTCTTCTGGCTTTTTATCAGTTTTATTTGATTCCTCGTTGGGATTGCTCTCGTCTGCCTTCTCCTCCTTTACTACTTTGGTTTCAATCATTTCCTTCTGCTGATTCTTGTTTGTAAAGGGGAAGGCCTTTACATACCTGTAGGCATAAACATAAAATCAAGGTGAGAGGCTCCTATGTGACAGATATAACAATAAATAATGGTTTGTCTGTGATGTCTGTGTCGGCACAGAACACTGGGTGCCTTTATTTCAGAGAGATGCTAACACATGTGCTCTCAAATACATGAACACATCCCCATTCTAATGGATTCATTTAGATGGGACAGGAAGCACAGGGGCCAAACTTTAGGCTGCCCTCACAACGCTCCCACCCAAAGAAAAGAATTGAAAATTAAGTAAAGCATAGACATTTTCCTCAAGATGCCAGTCTTTTCTTTTTATTTCTTGATTTTCAAAGGGACAGCCATTAGCCTGTTATATAAGCCTGGATGGTGATGCACGTGCTGAAATAGTCGGGCAGACTGGATGGTAGGGAGAAGAGCTGAGATGAGGGAGAAAATGTACAATATAAGAGGACTGCCGCCTCCATTTTGACCAGAAAAGTGCTAATAACAACTTTGGAAAAACACAAGATAGGGAGATAACAGAGACTACGAGACTAACGGTGGGCCAACAACCCTACCTTTTGACGTAGCAAATGGCGAGACCAGCTGCAGCAGCAAAGAACAGGAGCGCAAGCACTAGCAGAGCTGTGGGAACACCTGGAGGAAACAGATACGGCCTGTTGGTCCTTCACTTGCACAGGGCTGGGCACAGCTCTTTTAACGAGGAATCCTCACCCCTGACTGAGACCCAGATAGTGAAGGAGAAAGGCCTTTTCTATGACTGCACAGGGGCCACTTAGGATGTTGGGTCCATATCTGCTTCTTTGCTTCTTGCCTATAGAATCCTTGGCCTTGCCTCTCATACTCTTTCTATTCTGTAAGTTGCAATATGACAGAAAGAGTCCATTTCCTTTCTGTGGCCTTGTGAGGATAAGTTTGGAGCTAATGAAGCAAAAAAAGGTGTTTATTTTTTAATAAGAAAACAAGCTTTCTACACTTGATCTTAGCCAAAAGGCCGAGAAGCGATAGAAAACAAGCTTTCTAATCATATGCATTTAAGGTATACATTTTAAAAAGAACTTCCACACATTAATAGGTAGTAATTTATTTTAAAAGTCTTTTAAAAGTCTAAAAAGTCTTTGAGTTTGACAAGTGAAACTATTTCATACTCATGATTTTTAGTTTAATCACTAAGGATTTTTTTTAAAGCTCTCAAGTTCTATGACTATGAAAGTTGAGTTTGCATTAACGTTTTATTTATATTTGGCAGGTCCTGAGTGCCCAACCAGGAGACAGTCTTATTTCTAGGTATTGTCTGTTACACACACACATAAAACACAGACACGGACAGCTTTACCTCCAAACCCAACACCTTCATTTTTGAATCTTGCTGTGTATTCACCATGTGATTCCATTTCTGTAGAAGTGGTGGTAGTTTCCATATAAACTTCTGTTATGCAAATTAATTTCCTTTTTCGTGGAGAAGTGGAAGCCAGAACAGGAGGAGGTTTCATGGTGTAAGGGACATCAGCAGATAAAGTTGGGTGTCTATTGTCACTGCCATCCATTTCTGGGGTGTATGTTGCACTTTGGGTGTTGAATAGGGGATCGTTGGTGGTGATAATTTCTGGAGAGCATGAGTTAATCCAAATATCTGTTGGGGAGGGAAAAATAAAGTGACTAGTGGCCTCCTAACTGATCTTTCTGCCTCTAGTCTTACTTCCTACACTTGATCTTAGCCAAAAGACCGAGAAGCGATAGTCTTACTTCCTTCTAGTCCCCTTATACCGTAGCTGGAAGAGTCTTACAAAAATGCAAATCTAATCATACACTTCCTTCCTTAGAATCTCTTGGTGACTGCCATGACGGCATGGCCTGTAAGGCTCTTCATGATTTGAGCCAGCTGACATGACCAGCCTCATCTGATCAGTCTTTCTCTCCTTCCCCCCACCATACTGAAATCCCTCCAGTTCTTTGATATGCTTTCTCTCACAAGCCTTTGACCTTGATGCTTTCTTCCCCTGTAGTACTCTTGCCCCCTCTTTATTTAGCTCTTATTTACTCTTCAGGTTTCAGATTGAGCATCTCTTAGGCAGACTTGATGAACAGATTGGGTTCCTAGGCATCTGTTCTTGTGCCTCTTTGGACTCCCCTCACCACAGTTCTCATTACACTCCTCCCCACTGGCCTGTCTTGTCGTCATGATATGTGCACTGTACCTGACACACAGTCCATGCTCAGGATTTGATGAATAAAGGAAGGAAGGAAAAGTGAAAGGAAGGAGAGGACAGGGAGACCAAATATACACACATGACACCACTTCAGGACAAGGATCTGCCCAAACCAGACTGCTCTGTGCTCATCCAAAAAGTGTGGGGGAGGTAAGGGAGAGAGGTAGGCTTGCTTTTCAATCTGTCGAATGCAGTAGAGAGGAAACTAACATTTGTTGAGCATCTTGCTCTGAGTCTCCGCAGCACTTCATTTAGCAATTTTATCAAATCTTCATTTAGACAGGAGGAAATTGAAGTTCAGAGAAACTGAATGACTTGCCCAAAGTCACAGAAGTTGTAAATGGCAGAGTCATGAATACATTATAATACAAATTTGCATCTATTTAAAATTCTTCATTATATGTGGCAGTGGGTAGTATCAGCTGGAATGTTAGCTATAAGGAAAAGTCATTCCATTCATTTTTGAAAATTAAATTATAAATCAAGGTCATGGGTATTATAGTACTGATAAAGCGTTTGGCTGCATATGCATTCAGTCAGAATTTTATGCCATTCATTTTACTTTGAAAAGACCTCTACTCAAATAGACTTTGTCTTTGACTTTCTCTGCCCTGAACTTTTAGCTACATTTCTCGTTTTTGAGCAATGCTGAGTTTTCCCTTCAGAAAATGAACCTTTTTTAATATCACAGAAAAAAAAAAAACAAACCGCTACTGAGTACAATATACTATGCCTGGAACTGAAAATATAGAGATAAATAAGGTTCCTGCTTCCAGGACAGAGCATTTTGATAAGAAGAGGGGGAGATCACTGGGGATTCACAGAGGAAATGGCATTTGGGCAGGGTGTGGAGGATTAATGTGTTCATTCAACAAATATTTATTGAGCCCAGCTCTGTGCAGGCATTGTTCTAGTTGCTAGGGACACGGTGCCAATGAGACAAAGTCCCTGCTTGTAAGGGGCTTGTATGCTATTGGAAGCATAGAGATAATGATTTTTTTTAAAGTCAGACGTGTCAAAGGATGGTAAATATTGAGAAGAAAGTTGAACAGGATAAAACTTAAACTGGAAGGGGTAAGGAATGGGGGACAGATATATTGGGGGTAGGATGAGAAGAGAAAAATCCCTTTGTGGAGGTGGTACTTAAGCTGAGACCTGAATGACAAAAAGTAGCCAGTCATTGAAGATCTAGAACAAAAGAACTGCAAGTAAAGAGAACAGGAAGTTGAAGAGCCTGAAGTTGAATGAACACAGCATGTTTGATTGGGGTGGCCGGGGAAGGGAAATAGAATGGCTGGAACTGAGGAGCAACTCACCTAGTACGGAAGGGGGAATGGAATATCCCAGTCAATCGAAGTAAGCATAATCCAAGAATCCAGAAGTTTGAAAGTATATTTATGGTAGAAAAATGAGAAGGAGCACAGTGAGGCTGGAGAGCAGGGTGTGTGTGTGATTGGTGGCATGAAAAAATGCAACCAAGAGATGAGATTGGGAAGACAGTTTACAGCCAGAGTATTGAGATTCATAACTGTTGCGTTAAAGAATTTGGAGTTTATTCTGTAGAAGCAGGAATTTTCACATGGAGTCCACAAACTAAAATACAAAAGTTCTCGACTGATACACAAAAGTTCTCACATATGCCCACCTTTTATTGTTGTTCAAGTACAGTTGTCTCCACTTCCCTCTGCTGCTCTCCCCACCCCACCCACCCCCACCTTCCATCCTTGATGCTACCCACTTTGGCTTTGTCCACGTGACCTTTATACATGTTCCTTGATGACCCTTCCCCGTTTCCCCCCATTATCCCTCTTCCCCCTCCCCTCTTGTCGCTGCCAGTTTGTTCTTTATTTCAATGTCTCTGGTTCTATGTTGCTTGCTTTTTTGTTTTGTTGATTAGGTTCCACTTATAGGTGAGATCATATGGTATTTGTCTTTCACCATCTGGCTTTTATGTGCAGAAGCCTTTCTAGGTTACATCATATTCTTAAATGGGAAGTTGCCTAAGGTTGTGGAGCGGATTAACATAATTATTAGTGGAGGTGTGTGGGGGATGAAATACAGAAGGAAGAGAGTACAGTCCAGAAGTAAACAAGATGATTGCAATTACATGGAAATAGGGGAATCCAGAAGTGTCTGGACTCTTGGAATTTAGATCTTAAAGACCTTTGAGGGAAAAGGGATTCTCAACCCTGGTTGTGGGAAGCTTTAAAAACATATTGATGCTGAGAACCCTATCGTGCCTATGTTATTGAGGTGTGGTTGTCACCATGGAAGGTGCTACAGGGAAGTAACGTGATTTAAGATTTAAATCCTGGCTCTTTCCCTTATTAACTGTGGCCGCAGCATGGTACACTCTACGTATCAGTTACTTCTGGTAAGTAGAAAGGATAAATTTACGTCCTTTTACTGAGGATTAATGAGATAGTAAATGATACAGCCTAGCATAGTGTATGGGTGAAGATAAGATCACTTCATTAAGTGTAGGCAAGAATGCCATAGTGTGAGGGAGCAGCAGCTGTTTGGTGCTGTGATCCCTAACCGGTCAAGGACACAATGTATCTCACTTGGAAGTGTTAGGACCTGGCTCTCCTTCCCCTGCAATCTACAAACATAATTTCTCCAGAATGTACCTAGTGCTCTGGTAGGTATTAAACACAGAGTCGGGTTGGAGGCCAAGAGGAAAGGTGGGAGTAAGGGGTTTAGGAACGATTGCTAGAGAAGATGACATTTGAGATTTGAATAAAGAGAAAGGGTTAGCCATGTGGAAGAGGGTGGCACTGTGGCAGAGGGGAGGCGCGCACGGAGCTTTAAACGCACTTTGGTTTGATCTCCAAAGCTGACAAAGATAGCCAAAAGAAAGATACAGTTGAAAATCAGCATTAAAATCACTCTGATCCCCAGACCTCACAAGATGGTGATAAAAAAGGATGTTACAAAAGCAAAGAAATACAGGGTAAGTTTAGGATTAGCATTAGGATGAGGGTTAGGGTAACTCTGATCTTCACAAAGATGACAGACAGAAGCAGGTAAACCTAATTTATTTCAATAAAATAATAAAACCACTCAGAGTAGTGAATTTTTTCAAGTCACTTTTATACACAATTCTTTGACAGTACATCTTTAGAGGGATATCTTCTAAGGACTAAAAGAAATGCAAAAAAAAAATCTTATACTCCTCTCAGTAGTTTTTTTATTCCTAATAATGTTGATTTTGTATTTGGAAAGCACAGTCAAACAAGAAAATATATTAAAATTATTTATTGGGAACTAAGATGTTTCAGATAAGAAAAAAGAGATACAAATAAAAGTAAACTAAGGAAAAACTTGAATTGTTAAACTTAGGCTATACATATCAATAAAAACCGATACTTTTAAAACATACATGTGTGTATGCATATGTGTATATGTACTATTTGTGTGTTGGGGGAAATCATCAAGAGGATGTGGCTGTCTGTTGACTGGTTTGTTAGACCTGGGTAATTGAGGGCTCCTCACTCCCTTATTGTCCTTGGAATGTGCATTCTGCTTTCCTTCCTGGTGCTAGAAGCTGCCCAAGGATCCAGCCTTGAGATAGTAAGGTGTTGGTTAAGACCAACTAGATGGTATACGTGACTGAGCCCAGTTAAGGCCTCCTGTGTACATGACCTAAGCCAGCTAAGGCCTCTATATAAACTTACATGATTCTGGCAGGCAGTGTAGTAATCTACCAGTCTTGAGGACACCCAAGACAAGACTTGTAAGTAAGTTCCTTTTGTTTTTAAACCTGCCGCCTGCCAATCTGGAGTGGTTTGCCTCTTACTTTAGTCTCTCCCTGCCCTCTGCATACAGGGACTGGTTTCGGATTATACCTGGGAAGCTCCTAAGGTTGCGAACCAGCAGTATGTATATAGATACCCTTTTTTGTGGACAGCTGGGAAATATGCATATATTTTCTAGCTGTCCACAAAAAAGGACTGAGAAGCAACGCAAAATCCAGTAACAGTTAGAACAACTTGCATCCAGATCGCAGTTTCTAGTGAACATTATCCACTTTAAAGAACCAGAACTCCTTGGAGAAGTAAATTGCTGATAACACACCTGGAACAGATCAAGTACAAGGTGAGCCTGGGACATGTTATTATGCCAGAAAATAAGGATTTAATCAAATACCAATAAGATTATGGACAAAAGCCAAATAAAGGGGCTCACACTTGCCAAGTTTGGGACAGTTTGAGCATTAAAAAGAATAAAAATTGTGCTCTGGCTGGTGTGGCTCAGCTGTTTGGGGTATGATCCCATGAAACTGAAAGGCTTCAGGTTTGATTTTCAGTCAGGGCACATGCCTGGGTTGCAGGTTTGGCCTGGTCAGGGTGCATAAGGGAGGCAATGAATTAATGTTTCTCTCTTGCTAAGTGGCCCCAGGCTGGGCACTAGCGGCAGCCAGCCTAGATTCACAGCTTGGCTTCACCTAAGAATCTCTAAGCTCAGCACAAGTACCAACCATCTCAAATTGCTCTATAGCTCAGGCAGGGTGGCCTCAGAAAGAACACAGGTGGGGGCTTACCTTTGTCTGTACCACCTGGGAAACCCCAGGACCTGCGCATCCAGTGGACAACTACAGATCACATCAGAGCACCACCACCCTGACCCTATACAACTGATCCTCCATGAAAGGTGGAGGTTGGTGGTCAGTGGTTATAGCCAATCCTTGCAGCTGTCTGGCCTGGGTAAATCCCTCCCATTGACCTGTCGGCAGCAGCCAAGGCTCAACTACAAGAGGAAGGTATACTCAACCAATATAAAGGGCACACCTTGGATACCCACCTTGGGTGATAGTGGAGGCTGTGCCACTGGACCTTACAGGACACCTACTACTTTAGGTCATGCTACCAAGACAGGGAGTCATAACAGCTCTACCTAATGCATAGAAACAAACACAGGTAGGCTGCCAAAATGAGGAGACAAAGAAACGACCCAAATGAAAGAACAGATCAAAACTCCAGGAAAAGAACTAAATGAAATGGAGGTAAGCAATCTATCAGATGCGGAATTCAAAACATTGGTTATAAGGATGCTCCAAGAACTTAGTGAAGACCTCAACAGCATAAAAATGATCAAGTCAGAAGTAAAGGATACGCTAATTAAAATAAAGAACAATTTATAGGGAAACAACAGTAGGGTGGATGAAGCCAAGAATCAAATCAATGATTTGGAACATAAGAAAGCAAAGTACAACCAATCAGGACAATGAGAAGAAAAAGAATACCCCCCCCCACCAAACAAGGATAACATAAGCAGCCTGTGGTACAACTTCAAGCATTCCAACATTTGCATCATAGGGGTACCAATGAGAGAGGAGAAAGAGGAAGAAACTGGAAATTTGTTTGAAAAAATATTGAAAGAAAACTTCCCTAATTTAGTGAAGGAAATAGATATGCCCATCCAGGAAGCACAGAGAGTCCCAAAATAGAAGGATGCAAAGAGGCCCACCCCAAGATACTTCATAATTAAAATGCCAAACTTTACAGATAAAGAGAGAATCTTAAAAGCAGCAAGAGAAACCAGATTATTACCTACAATGAATTCCCATAAGACTATTAGCTTATTTCTCAAAAGAAACTTTGCAGGCTAGAAGAGACTGGCAAGAAATATTCAAAGTCATGAAAAGCAGGGACCTACAGCAAGACTGCTCTATCCAGCAAAGCTATCATTTAGAATTGAAAGGTAGATAAAGAACTTCCCAGAGAAGAAAAAACTAAAGGAGTTCATCGTCACCAAACCATTATTATATGAAATGTTAAAGGGACTTATTTAAGAAAAAGATCAAAACTATGAACAATAAAGTGGCAATAAATACATACCTGTCAACAACTAAATCTAAAAAAACAAATTAAGTAAACAAGAACAGAGGCAGAATCATGGATACAGAGAATTTTTTGATGGTTGCCAGATGAGAGAGGGGTATAAGGGAATTGGTGAAGAGGCGAGGGGATTAAGAAGTACAAATAGGTAGTTAGAGAATAGCCATGGGGATATAAAATTCAGGAGAGAAAATAGAGCAGCGAATGAACTTATATGCATGACCCATGAACATGAAGAATGGTGTGGGGATTGCCTGAGGGAGTGGAGGGTTCTGGGTGGAGAGAGGGGAAGGGGGAAAAATCAGGACAACTGTAATAGCATAATCAACAAAATATAATAAAAAACTACAATAAGATACCACCTCATACCTGTTAGAAGGGCTATTGTCAAGAAGACTGGTAATAACAAATTTGGGAGAGGTTGTGGAGATAAAAAAGAACCCTCATTCACTGCTGGTGAGAATGTAAACTGGTGCAGCCACTATGAAAAACAGTATGGAGATTCCTCAAAAAATTAAGAATACGGTTACCCTGTGACCCAGCAACCCCTCTTCTGGGTATCTACCCCCAAAATTTGAAAAAATTTATTTGCAATAGACACCCCTGTGCTCATTGCAGCGCTATTCATGATGGTCAAGACATGGAAAACCCTGAAGTGTCCTTCAGTAGAGGTCTGGATAAAGAAGATGTGGTGCGTGCAGACCATGGAATACTGCACAGCTGTAAGAAAGGGTGAAATACTGCCATTTGTGACAACATGGATCGATCCCGAAGATATCATGCTAAGTGAAATAAGTCAGAAAAAGTCAAGAGTCATATGATTTCATTCATATATGGGATATAAAACGAAAGCAACAAATGAACAAACAAGAAAAAACAAGCAAAAACTCAAATGCAGACACAGTGTGGTGGGTACCGGAGGGAAGGGAGCTGGAGGGGCAGTAACGGGTAAAGGGTCAAATGTGTGGTGACGGAGAAGATTGACTTTGGGTGGTAAGCACACAATGCAATACACAGATGATGTGTCATAGGATTGTACAGTTGAAACATCTATAATTTTATTAACCAATGTCACCCCAATATAATCAAAAATGCAAACTGAAATAAAACACACACATAAAAAGAAGATAACCATTTTTACAACCTCCCATATGTAATAACTGATTCCAGCAAGAATCATCAATGGCTGCGTAAACTATCAGGTGCAAGATAGTCGGGGGTCAGAATATTTGCATGGTGCCAAAATATCACACCATAGATCACACATTGAAAGGGGAAAACATATCTCTGAGTTTATCAGAGAGGTCTGGTAGTCACCGTCTTAATCAAATGATCAAAATTAGCATGATAATAATGGGACATATTGACATTAAGTGCTTTTTGTTGGTATGTGATCCAAAGTACATGATATCATCTATGAAGTATTTTTGCTAAACATATCAAACACGCATCTAACTAAGCTTCTAGACCTAACTTTAAGTATACAGGAAACATAGGGGATAGAAGTACAAGTTAAATAAAACTGTGGGGGAACTCGCGTACCCAAGTTCTCTTTCCCCAACTCCTTTTGTTGAGTCTAGAGGGCTGGCGATCCTGTCATCACACTGACAGCTGGCAGGAAGGCCAGGCAGTTACAAGGCCAGGCCATTTGACAGGCACGGGCTGGCTACGAGATACGCGGCATGTGAATCGCCAGTTCTCCAGCCAAAGGTGATACAGGCTGGGGAGGCACAGGAGAGAATGGTGGTGAAAAAGATGTTGGAGGAGCCCTGTGTTCCGGTCTGGCCTCTGCCACTGACTGTAGCACTTTGGACAAACCAAACCTCTGTTCCGAGCTCTAGCATTCCCAGTTTCATCCGAGAAGTGAGGGAAGTAGACAAAGCGTTTTTCTAGTTACCAAGCCCCCTGGTCAGAGGACTGCATGGGACCTGTGTTGCCTTTGGGAAACATAATATTGTTGATGCCATTTTTCTCTTGGATCTTAGAGAATAATTTTGGAATCTATTCTTGCGTATGGCCACTCAGCTGGATTACCTTTAGAAGGTCAAATATTTGAGTGTGTATGAAGAGAAATAAATCAGGCAGAGGTTCTTACGGCAAATTGAGAACAATTTGTATTTAGCAAATGAAAAAGGTTTCTGAGAAGGTACTTGAACCTTTCTGGGGAGGTAAAGCACTGGGGGGTAAGGCAACCAAGGTCTCCAAGCAAGGTTAAAGGATGCCTGTGTAGCCATGAGCAAATTAGTTCTACTTTTTAGCTTCATCTCCTTCCTCCATGAAATGGAGATCAGGTCTCGTTCTAAAAAAATGTCAAATGCAGCATTTGAATTTCCTCTCCTGTAAAGGAATGTAGGATAATGGAAAGAGCATGGTTTTAGAGTTAGATCTATGTTTAAATCTTTATAGTAACGAGATCTTAGACAACTGTACTCATATCCTCTGAGCTGTTTTTTCTGCAAAATGAGGATGATTAAACATATCTCACAGGGAGATTGTCAAAGTTCAGTGAGATAACAGTACATTACTTTGTGCATAATAGAGATTTCCTTCTCTTCTTGTTGTTTCTTTTATAGGATGGAGTGGGGGAGGTAACGGAGGCTTCTGGGGTGCCCTTCCCCTGATGTTGCCAGCCAGTCACATTTTCCCTAACTTTTTCCTCCAAGGGGCACACTGCCACATCTAGTCTGGTCACAAAGTCAGTCTTGGGAGGGTTACATAACCATTGCTGTGATTGCTGCTGCTCAGGGCCACCCTTCTCAGATACGTTGTAGAGCTAGCGAAACCCAGAGAAAACACATCATATGGAGAGTCTGCAGATCTGACTTACCAGATGAGTTGTAACAATAGGCTCTAAAATTTTCATGGCGAGACTTTTTCCAAATCAGGACACCCACTCCATTCCTTCCACACTTGGGGTTTGGGAGAATCCGAGAGATGACTAAGAACTGATCTGAAACCCATCCATAGCTGTAACAGAATACATATTTGTTAAACGATTACATTTATCTCTATGGCTGAACAAGGACACAGAGCCCAAAGAGCTCCGGCCCTGTTTGTGAATCCAGCTGTTTCTCACCTGCAGGTCTCAAAGCTAGACTTCCATGCTGCTTCAACCTGGTCTTTGCTGGCTAAAGTCAGTCCCATCAGCCTACAGGCCTCCTGGGCTTCTGTGAAGTTCAGCTGCCGGCCGGCCTTTTTTTCCACAAGGGTGACCCCCATAATTCTGCATGGCATTACAGAAATCTCTGCAAAGGAACCACACAAACCCTCAGTTTGCTGCTGTCCTTGTCCAGAGCCCTCAGGCTCCTCTTCTTGGCACAGCATCATTGTCTTGATGTAGCAGTGAGGTCATTGTGTCTGGGATTAAAGTTTAGAAATAACAGGACACAGGCCAGACATTTCCCCCAAGGACAAACTGCTGGGTTAGGTGGGTGCTCAGTCTGATCCAAGCTGTACCTCTCATCAGATCCAAGTTCACTCTGTCGCACTGCAATGAGGTGCCTTGTTCATTATGTGGAAGCTTCAGCTACCAGTTCCTGGGGTGGAGTCTAGGTGATCCTGCTGCTGCAAACCTTTTTGGAGTCTATAAAATGAATGGCCTGAGACTTTGGGAAACATAGAATTCAGGTCTCTTGCTAACAAAAGAGCAATACTCCAAACTAACGTGGGTTGGAGATAACCCAATTTCAGAGATGAGTTGAAAAATGTTGCACTTGGTATAACCTGAGCTTTTTCAGGTCCAGATCTTCTCTGACCATTAGGGGGCAGACTTACTCAGAAGTTCCCGGAAGAGCTGGGCAGTAAACCTCGCACGGCAGAGAAACTAAATGAAGTAGAGTTTTGTAGGATGTGGATTTGAATCTAGCCTATGTATGCCGCTTGCTGGTCTGTGACCTTAGGCCTAGTTATTTTATCTCGTAGCTTCAGTTCCCTTATAAAATTGAGAGTATAACAATATCTATTGTATAGGATAGTGAGAGTTAAATGAGTTAATTCAAATAAAAATGCTTTGCATATTGCCTGCTACACAGTAGGTGCTCAGTAAGTCATAAAGAACATTATCATTCTGTTATCTTTGAAGCATTTTGCTTTTAGTGCTCAAGTAGTCTTCAGGTGGAAGTGGAGGCACTTGAACGGTTAAGATGTGAATAATATTTTACTCAAAATCTAATGAATCTGAGAGTTCTTTTGATCCCTGCCTTCAGAGTTCTGAGATTTATAGACCTATATAAAACCGTCAGTTGCAATGCATTCGGGTATGTTATTCCTATTGGGTTTCATCCACAAAAGTCCATAAAAGGGTGTTTCAATCTTCTGAGTAATTGCTCGTGCACAGACCTGTGCATTCGATACCCAATCAAATACTTCGACCACTTTCTAGGTTAGTATTTAAAGGAAGTTTCGTCTGGAAAACATGGAAGGAGCATTTCTAAGTCCTCCATGTGGCCTTGCTGTGCTCTGGGTCAGGGGCTGCGGGAAGAAGCGGGTGTATTATGTGCAGTATTTGTGGGTGGCCTTGTTTGCTTCTGGACCCTGCTCTCACCGAGGGAGAGACCTGAGAGCCAGCACTCCAAAGGGAGTGTTTGTGACCAAACAGCCTCTTATATGAGAACCCTACCAATATTAATGCCAACTTCTATAACCTGTTGATGCTACTCTGTGCCAAACACTGTCTTTTTTTTAACAGAAAATTGAAGCTCAGGGACGTTAGTAACTTTCCCAAGCCCAAGGATCTAGAGCAACTAGTGGCAGACTGGGGGCACAAACCCCATTACGACTGACTCTAAAACCCCAGTTCCTAACCAGCACACTATTCTGCTTCCCACTGTGGTGTGTCCAAAAGACGGACACACACACACACGGACACACACACACACACACACACACACACAACCAGAGCTGAACTCTTGGAACACACCATTTGTCCTGGAATTTTGCTCATTTAGCCCATGAACTTGCTATTGCTCGAGCCTCTTAGGGCTATTTTTTTTTGGGGGGGGGGGATACTTGCAGATTTATTAATTGCACTCTAAAGTGGTCTTGATACTCTGCATCATGTCTCATTTTTACTCTAAATAATATTGGTAGTAGTAATGGCAGATCTATTCTGGGCAACAGACCTAGCTTTGAGTATTTCTTATAATATTAATTGGCCATGGGGCCTTGGGCAAGTTAGCATTCTCGTCTTAAAATTGGGATGCCATATCTTCTTCATGGAGTTTTTGTCAGAATTGAATTAGATAACTAGTACCTAGCAGAGGCTGAGTCCATAGTAGGCTGTTAATAAATATTAGTAACGGTTAAGTATTTTTTAATTTTATTTAAGGACAAAAATAGGTAGCAGGCATCTGAGGGGTACACCAGTAATCTCTTAAATGTTCTTAGGAAACAATGGGCATAGTAGAAATAGTATCTGCCTAGCCACTACTAGGCTGAGCTGAATTCAAACCTGAGCTTTATTATTTACTGCCTGCACAGCAGGGGTGTCAGACTCATCCTCACGGGGGGGCCACATCAGGCTCACGGTTGCCTTCAAAGGGCTGAAATCATTTTAGGACTGTGTAAATGGAACTACTTCTTAACTGTTAAGGAGCTGAAATTACATTCGGCCCTTTGAAGGCAACCATGGGGTCGATGTGGCCCCCGGTGAAAATGAGTTCGACACCCCTGGTGTACAGCATCAGGCAAGTTGCTCGGCCACACTGAACCTGTTTCTTCATCTATAAAATGTCTTCTTAAGACTTTATTCTCAAGCACAGGAGCATAAGTTTCCTTTTCAAGTGCTCAGATTTTTATTTTCCCAGAGCCGCAATAAGTGGTTTGTGGTTACAATTCCTTTTTACATATACTATATATTAAATATATTTTAAATACACACACACACACACACACACACACACACACATACATGCCCTTAACTCTGTGTCTCTACATATTATGGCCCTCAAGAAGACCAGCTCCCATTCTCACCCACTCGTCTTCATCAGCCACCTTTCTCTTGATCATGGTGCAAAATAACTTTCAGTTGTTTCCAAAAATTTAATTTCCTTAGAAAAATTTCGCCATTATTGAGGATGGTCCAGAGTGTGACAGTCATTCATTGTCAAAGACAACTGAGTAATGGTAGCATTTGGGGGAAAAGTGAACAGTCTTCTTGGGGGGATTTCAGAGAGAACCAAATGCACTTGACAGTAACAGTTCTGGTAATTGTATTAAAAAAAGTCAATTATATAACTCTAGCTTTCCTTGTAAAATTAAATACCATAATATATGAATCAACTCTGGATGTCAGTTCCCAACATTTCATATCTCAGGACGTCTTCCAGCATCGGAACGCACAGTTTTCTTTTAATGTACTCAAAGTTTCATTTGCCCAGAGCTGAACTGAGCGATGTGGTTACGATTTTCTGCCTGCAATGCAGAATGAGGTTACCATTTAGGCATCTCAAAGCCCAGAAATCATTTTAAGTCATTCCTTTGGTAGAGAGCTGATGGCTAATTTTTAAACCTATATTTCACATTTTTTTCAGTTTATTTGCTATTTACTGCATATGAAGAACATATGCATCCCATGATAGCATAATAAAATTGAAATTAAAATGATTATGTTGGCACTTCCAAAAATTTAAAACAGGCCAATATTCTGTGAAAGCTAGTCGTTTTCTCTAGGCTTAGTGATTGCTTTAAAAGTTATATAATCATAATTTTCTTCTTCAGTGAAACATTTTTAAAAACAAATGATGTCTCCTCAATATTTTGTTTCAAAATATCCTCATTAAAAATAGTCCATAACCAAAAATGAAAGCCAAGATAACATAAAGGTAAACGTGAATCATTTTGGTGAAGTTGACAATATGGTGAAAACATTTCTGGTAGACCAATATTACCAGTTAGATCTACTGTGGACGTTGAGGGTTGCCCCCACTGCCAGCAATCCACAGTCAAGAACTTAGTAGGCTCAGGACAGGTTGTTAAGATTTTGCCTTGCCTCAGGCTGGCATTCTGCTAAGAAACCTACCTTGTACCTGGAGAGAGCCTTGGACCAAGAGCCTTGTGGTCCAGATGGACGCAAGAAGCAGCACCAGGCTGAAGCATTTGGTCATTGCGCCAACCCCTTCAGAGCCAGAGAAGCACTTCAGACAGCCGCCGGCAGTCACACAAGCATACAATCACCAGTCTGGATGGAGACTTCTGGAAATATGTTGGGGCCCCCACTGCTCCACTTCATAACTGAGACATCCGGATTTCCCTGCTTTCAAGCTTCTGACTTGTCAAGGTCACTGGGGGAAATGAGTGACGTCCCTTGAATGCCCAGGCTGCACTTTGTGGACAGCTTTCTGGAAAATTTAGCTAATGCTGACTCAGAAAACACGAAATGAGGAAGGCAGATAGCACAATGTGAACTGCTGAAGGTTTTCCTCGTTTCCATATTCCCTGCCACTGACCACCCGCTCCCCCACCCTCTCAGTTCTCACACATTCATTGTCATTGCCTGTGGAGCCCGTTCATTTATACTCCCAGGAGCGTCTCTGTCTCTGAAGGAGATTAAGCGTGGCTTGTGCTTTTCCTCTCACAACCAGTGAGGGTTATTTTTTCCAGCTGCATATTCTTGTGATCTGTGGGGAATGATGCTAAGGCTCATGAAAGCAAATGCCCGTTTACATACCAAGGACAGATTCTTCATGCCTCCCTTTGGGCTTCTTTTATACATTTAAAATTTCTACACCACTATGGGCGATCCCTTCTTCAAAGAAACCAGACACACAAAAATTCCTATTTAAAAAATACAAGTGTGTGTGTGTGGGGGGGGCAATTCACAAAATTAGTCATTTTACACTTTACAGTAAAGGGTTTTTGAGTCTACAACAGGAATTCCTACAGGGGCCCTTTATAATAACCCTTTCTTTAATAACTTCTCTTAGAGACCAAATAACTTCTCTGGTAGACCAAGATTCAACTTAGACTTCCCCTTTCTCATTTGACAAATGTGAGGTTTATCTGTACTGTGTATGAGCAGACTGCACTCTCTGTTTTCCCAACTGCATTTTCAGTGGTTGGTCTTCCATAGTAATTATGAAATTCTGGCTTGAGAATTATGCCTTGAGCAAAGGTTTATGAATTTTCTCCAAAATGAATGTCATTTATAAGAATCAGTCTATGGATAACTAGTTCATTTCTATACAAACGGTATCCCTAAGTTCGGTATCTATACAGAAAATACCAATAACAAAAGGAGAATCTGCACAAACACAAGGAAACTTCTAAGAGACTGCGGGATAACCCTTAAATATCTCTAATATCTAAATATTTTAACACGTTTAGATCTCATTCCTCAGTTGAGCACAAGCCTCAGGCTACGGGTACCTCAGAAACATGTGTGACTATCACCATAGAACTAGGTAGACAGGAAAGCGGGTATCATATCCTCTTCATCACTATCCTTAAAGTCCTAGCATCGTGCTTGAAAAAGAACTAGCCTTCAAGCATTTGCTCAAGGATGACAAAAAGAAAGAAGGAAACAAGATAAGAAGGGAGAAAATGAATCATAGAAAACAAAGCTTTGGATGGGAGAAATAGTTTATGAGAAATGAGATCAACCTAAATTTCAGAAACATATCCTGAGAAGGAAATTTAGTAGGTAATGGGAGACTGTCTGACTGTTCTGATACCTCATGGTGAGTTTCTGGAACAGGAAACAATCTTATTTTGGGGATCTCTCTATGGAGAGAAGTTAAGCTACCATTGGAATGTGATTGGAAATGCCTGATGGGAACTTGCTGCCTCTCTTGTTAAGTGTGAATTGCTCAGGCTTAGCTTCTAGGCTTCTCACCCAAGATAGGTGTGTGCAGAATGTGTTGCCAAGAGCCACAGGCTAAGTGGAGAGCTATAAAGAAAGTGTTGCCAGACAGTCTCTCACCACCATTTTCAGAAAGTGTTCAGGATATCACTGCGGCACTGCCCACTTCTAAAATAACAGCTCGTGCTGCGATCAGGGAGAACCAAGAATCTTTTAAAAAGTGCTAGAATTGGAAGGGAAATTTGAAAAGTTAAATGCAAATAGAGAAACAAGACGTTTCAAAGAAGAGCATAACATATGGAATATCCGGGCCAGTATTCTTGTTCCCTGGATATGGAATGCATGTGTGAAAGATATTTAATCTGATGCATGCAAATGAAAGTTTAAGTAGAGTAGACACTTTGCAATGTGGCCAGAAAGATGGTAATATGGTACAACCCAAATTTCTGGGCTGAGGATAATATCTGAACTTTAAGTTCTCACACTAATTATCTGTGTGACCTTGAGCAAGTCATTTAACTTCTCTGGGTCTCAGTTTTATTATCTGTCAAATAAAGGAGTTGAATTATATGGACTTAAAAGTAACATAGCAATATAATTCTATGATACTGATATTACAGGGATTCGTTGTTTTCTAACATATATAAATAGGCAATGTATTAGTCAGTGTAGTCTGTTGTAACAAACAACCCCAAATCTCAATGCTTTAATAAAAAAAGCTTATTTCTCTCATGTTGCAGACCAATGGCTGACAATGGTGGTGATGACAATGGAGGTGGAGGTGACGGTGGTAGTGGTGATAGTGTTGGTGTATATGTGTGTGGGAATGATTTTGCCACGTACAGTTTTTCAGAGACTATATAGCTCTAATATCACGTAGTACCTCAGCTCCCTCCTCCACAAGGTCTTCTACACTGATCCAGCAACCAAGGGAAGGGAGTGTGGAGGATTGTGCTGGAGATCACTATAGGAACCAGTCCTGGGAAGTGGCTATAGCACTTCCAACCATATCCCATTAGACAGAATTTTGTCACATGTTCCCATCTAACAGCAAAGGAGTCTGGAATCTAGCTGTGTGCCCAGAAGAGAAACGAAAAATTATTTGATGAACACATAGCAATTTCTGCCAGAGTTTTCCCTTCTGATCACCCAATACAGGGTTCACTATTTCTACCACACTTAGAATACAATCACCCTGCTCTCAAAGGACAAATCAAGGATCCATCCAGCTCAAAGTCCATGATCTCTGAACTACGTTCAGCCATCCCTCTCCGGTCCAGCTGTGGTACATGCGGTCTGGTAACCTGTGAACTAAAAAAGTTATATGCTCCCCGCAAGTGTAATGGTGAAGTGGCATCTTGATAACCTCAGTAAAAACTGCCATGTGTGAAGGAGGGAAGTGGGAAACACAGCAGTCATCTGGCCACAGTAGTTCTGGAACCCCAATGAAGAGGCATTCTAAAGGCCACTCTGTCAGCTTTCTGGTGCTGTGTAACAAATGACCACAGATTTAATGACTTGAACCAGCACCCGTTTATTATCTCACCATTTCGTGGGTCAGAAGTCTGGTGGTCTCGGTGGGGTCCTCTGGTCTGGGCCTCACGAGACTGAAATCAAGGTGCCAGCTGGGTCAGGCTCTCATCTGGAGGCTCTGGGAAAGAATCTGTTTCCACGCTTATTCATGTTGGCAGAAGAATTTTAAAAATTCTGCCTACTACAGTTATCTGCCTTTGACTGGATCCTGATTCTGCTTTCTGGGAGAAACTCCCATCTCCCATGTCCCATGTCCACTGTCCTCTGTGGCCCTTCATTTTATGTAATCTTCCTTGGTCACACACAGTAGGAATTAGAGAATATGTCTAGCTTCTACTATCTGCTTTCTGCTGGTGTAAGCTTAGGGTCCCCAAAGTTATTTTCCCTGCTTGAACAATCAGAGGAGTTTTTAGTCTTGGCTTATGTTTCTCTGTAAATACAATTTCCTCACTAATTCAGATTTCTGATCTATTTGCTTCAATCTGATTCCTTTGGGGTGTCGATAATTATACCCCAAATCCTTTCCCAGTTATAATCATCAAGATGTATTTCTGTTTTCTCAGCCCCATGCCTGCTTTTTTCCTCACTCTCCTCTCTCTCTAATTTAATAGTGGCTAATTCACTTGAAACCATGAATGAAACAGCCATATCCTTAATCTGGTTTTTGCCATAGGGCTGAGTTGATGTGGGTTCAAATGAAATTTTATTGGTTCTTTTTCACTTAAAGCTCTTTATAGTCTTACTGTTTGTGGTTTAGAAGCAGTCAGATTTTCTAACCCTTCAGTCTGACACTATTTTTTTCCTTTCTGCTTCCAAATTTCCAATTCTTTGCTGAGTGCTTTTATTCTTGCAATACTTTGCCAAAGGCAGCCAAAAAAGAGTTCACATACTCCAACACTGATTCTTTCCAACTGCTTCTCCTAGATGCTGCCCGTGGGCTTGCCCTAAGTTATCATGGGTAAGCCTTTACCAAATATTTTTGTTTGACGCAACACAGGTCACACTATTTCCAACCCCTGATACCAGTTTCTTCTTTCCTGCCACTCGACTGCTAAGCCAGTGCTTCATATTTTGAAAATTTGTTATTAAAGCACCCCATTTCTAAGTTAAATGTAGTCAGGGTAAGCTAACTGCTCTAACAGTCATTTCTGAATTTAACAGATATTTCTGAATTTCTGTGGCTTAATACACTAAAATTTTGTTTTTTGCTCATATCACAGTTGAGTGCTGTGGGTGCCCACATCACAGTTGAGTGCAATGAGTGTTCATTTAAAGATACAGCTTCCACCTAGTGGTCCTGCCATCTTCGCTGGCCTCGGGTCCTCAAACAAATCCTCCGAATTTGATAGGAAAAGAGGGGAGTATAGAGGGTATGCAAAGCATTGGTAAAAATAATTAGTTTCTAGGAACCTAGATCTGGAGAGTCTACCTTCCCCTGCAGGTAGCTGTGAGAAAGACTGAAAAATTCCATCTATCTACGGAAATTAAGTTGGTAAAAATTCAGCAGTCTCAATCACAGCAAAATGCATTCATTTAAAAAAAAAAAAAAAAGCCATAGGCCAGGAAGGTGCAGGAAACTGGGGTCAAGAGTGGGGAAAGGCAGAAGGGGGAGAACTATCCAGCCCCTGGAACTAGGGACTTCGGGTTGCTTCTGGGAGACACTAATAGCCAAGGGGATCTGTTTAATTCAGGCTCAGCTCCACGAAATGAGGAGGCATTTAGCTGTTGCCAAAGGTTTGGAAATGTGCTTTTATTTTCAAACTCAGGCATGTGACATTCTGTAGTTCAATGCTAGCACGCCCGTGTGAGGCTTAACAACATTGGAACTGACAGCCAGTGCTCCGCGAGTCCAGCATCCCCTCTCCGTTTGCTCTGCAGGCTGTGCAGAGGGAACAATACGTATTGGCTTTCTAGTAGCTGGAAAATGAAGGTCCTGTTACAAGGCAATATCAGCAACGGCACAAACAACACATCACTCAGCAACTGAGAACCGGCACCCAGAGTCCTAGGGCTAAGCAGAAATGGCAGACTTCAGAGGCATTTTGAGGGGAACTTTTATTTCAGATCAACATCACTGTTGGAAATACAGGGCCCGCTTCTCTCCATTTCACTGCTGCTTTGGCAACAGTACCACCCGCTTCAGGTCAACTTTTGCTTTTCAGAAAAGAAATAGCGATGAGTACTTTTTCAGGGAAACCCTTGGAAATGTGGGTACTCTGATCTCCCTTCTTTTCCTCAACCTCCCTTACTCTCGGAGAAGTTTGGGTGAGGGCCTAGTCTGGGAGTACTCTTGCAAGCCTGTCTGTGGAGAAACTGGGAGTTCAGGAACTCACTGCACATCCTCTCCTGGCCTTTGTCTCAACTGGAAACGAAGGTGGGAACAAAAGTGGACAAGAGTCCAGCTCAGCCTGGTCCTTGTTTGGGAGAGGCTGAGACTGGACATCGCCAGCCTAGAGCCCTGTCACACAACCACTCTCTCAAGGGCTCTATTTACCTCCCGTCTTCGGCTCTGAGGGCCTAAAGCTCCTTCAGTGTCCGGTCTTCCTGGAAGGGGCAGGATAAACCATCCTTCCGTGCCCCGAAAGTCTGTCTGCCCTGATCTGCACCTCTTCACCTTAATGGCACATCCTTGGTCCCCTGGCTTGGGCTTTTCTCACAGGGATTTTCTAGCCACTGTAAAGAATGTTCCCCTTAAATCGACCTGCTGCTTTAACGTGGGAACTCATCTAGGTGGGTCGTCTGAAAGGGGTGGTTATATCAAGCTTTCTTCTTGAGCTTGGAAAAGATGTGGCTAGTTAGGCCTCCTTTCTGTTCTCAGAGTAAACTGAAAAAATATTAGAATAAGTTGAGGCTAAAAAAGATTTTCTTATTGATGATGGTGCTGGTATTAGGAAGTATGCAAAACGTCACCTGTCCCCAGGCTGCTCTCCACCACCTTGAAGGCTCTCTTGACTTTTGACCAACATTTAATGGCAACCTCCCAAGCACTGGCCACCATGCTAGGCCCTTACCCAGAGAATGGGTAAGACGTGGTTCTTGTCTTTGAGGAAAAAATGCGTGGGGAGAGAGACACATAAATAAGTCATTGTTATACACTTTCGTGATGGTCAATGATGAAGATGTTTAAAAAGTACCAGAGAGCACAGGGGGCGGGGTGTCCTATTGTGTGGGGAGTAGTGGGGAGTTGGAGGGAAGTCATGAAAGCCTGTGTGAGGACATGGTTTTGCTCACGGTCCTGAAAAGTGACCAGAATAACAGAGCATGGCAGAAGAAGAGCTAGTGGGTGGAGGAACAGAGCCGTGAGAGAAAACGGGTTAGTCTGGGAACCGGAAACGGTTTGGAGGTACTCAAGGACCGCTTGTGGTGTGGGACAGGAGTGCAAGGCGTCCAGTTCGGAGGCCACAGGAAGAGGCATTTTGGTGCAGCAGTTAAGAGCACAGCCCCTGGGCCAACCTGCCTGGGGTTGAGTTCCAGCCCCATGATTTGCTAACTTGGTGTCCTGGGAGAGTTTCTTGTGTTTTTCGTGCTTCAGTTTCCTTATCTGAAAATGAGAAGAATAATATGCACTTCATAGTTTTTTGTTTTTCTTGAGGAATAAATGAATGAATAACCTATATTAATACCTAGAACCGTGTTTGCCTCGTAGTAAGTTTTATATTCTGAATATTAGCAACAAAAACAAATTCAACAACAAAACATAAACAAAAGCAAAATAACAACAGTAAAACCCACATGGAAACCAACCCCTGCAAAACTGATGAGGGATGAATGAAGGCTGTGAAGGTGGAGCAAGAAGTCAACTTGAAGGTGGGAGGTGCTCTGTCAGACTTCTACTAAACAGTTGGGGATGCTCTGAGACAGACGTCTGAGTTGGAGATTCCATTCACACTGAAGCACTAAGGTGCAACTGCGCACTTGCACGTGGGTACACGGAAACTGAGAGTACACCGTGTCTCCTCATCCACCTGAGAAGTGGGTTGACTGCTCCCAACGCGAAGAGAACAACCAGGGACTAGTCTGTGCTATACAGCAGCTTAGTATTGGTACTTGAAATGGAGACCAGCAAGTTCACCATTGAGCCATGAGTTTTCAGTGTTTTTCAAATATCTTAAATCCATGTGGAGAGCTCATTAAGCAGGTGCCTGGTGACTGGCCCATACTTAGTGAAAATCTGTGGGTTGGCTTTATCCAGAGCACCCAGAGCACATGTTTGGATGGTTGTTGGCTTCATGCACATGTGGGCTATATGTGTGCACAGATGCATATATATTAATCTTCCCATCGAATTTCAAGCACTGAGCCAAACTCAGCCTAAATATTTTTCTGAGAAACCTTTCCTACTTCTGTAAAGAGAAACTCTGATTCCAAAGCAGCAGAGAGAGCGAGTCAGTGAGAATGAGATGGGAATGGGAGGGTATTCAGGTGGTGACTCCAAATTCTAGGCCTGATGCTTGGGATTGGAGTCAGGCTTTAGGCAAAATTCTTCCGGATTTTTTACTGCAAAGAGGAAAGGAGGGGTGAGTGAATTTCTTACTGTCCCTTGCAGTGAAAGTGTTTTATTTCTTCTGGCCATCTAAGCTAAGGGCAGGTGACCTTCCCTTCCATTAGAGCTCCTTGGTGAAGGTGCCTTCTTCGTCCACTGGCTGCTTTCCCAGGGCAGTTCCGTTGATCCTCCAAGAACATCACGTACTACGTATGGAGAGCTCCCCCACAGGAGCTGATCGTGAAGGGACTCCTGCTCCTTCCCTGACGGGCCGGTGGCACTGTGCCCACACCCGGGCCAACAGTACTACAAAGTGGGGAAAGTGTGATGGGCTTATGTGCTGGAGCAGGGCACTGGCTGCATGTCAGGTTTCCTACTGCTCTGTAGGCTGCTCATGCTGGAGTCCTGAGTTCCACCAGGAGTCCCTCTGGGAGGCCGAGCAGGTGGATCTTCCAAGGGGCTCGTCGGCCTGCTCCACACAAGAGTTATAGGAACTGTACAGCCCCAACACAACAGTCAAGACCAGCATCGCTGCCGCCAGCATCCAGATGACTCGCCAGTGCTGACACAGTTTGGGATACATGACTTGTAAGAAATGAACCAACTCTTCAAGTTTGCTGTCAAATGAAAACATAGATGGAGGGTTTAGTACATTGAGCACATACATGATGCCCAGACCCATATTTCTCTGTCTAGAATACATTCCAGGCTATCTACAGTAGTAGTTGTTGAACCCAGCCGTGTGTAGAGTCACTTGGCAGCACTTAAGTCAAAATAGCCAGGCCTACTGCATAAGAGTTTCCAAAGGTGTGATCTAGGAATCCACAGTTTCAAGTTTCCCCAGATGATTTTGATACCACCAGTCCAGAGCCTTGATATTGGGAGCTACTGAGATGGAACACTCTATTTACTTGTTTGATCAGTTACCCATTCACACATGCTCTCGCCTGTTCATGAGATGGTCATAGACATACGAGCTCTCCCAAGCCCCAAGATACAAGGTTGGCTGACCCTTCCCCTTTCGTGCATCCAGACAGGATCAGCATCTCCTCTGCACCTAGCGGTACTGGTGATCGGTTCCCAGTTCTAATCTTTATCTGCCTCCTGTTCAGATGCATAGTTTGCTGTCCTCACTTCCACATCTGACTATGTCCAGAGTGGAAGGATTATGCTAAACTCCTAAAAGACTCTTGAGGTCAATGATAAATGACAAGGAGCCAGATCAACCTCCAATTGACTTCAAACCATCCCAGGGGCAACCAGAAGACTAGCAGCCTCCAGTAACTTCTGGGTGGCTTACTCAGCATGTTTTCTCAACCCCATTAGTTTTCATTTCCTAATTTTCCCCTCCTCCTCTTTCTCTTCATACTCTTTTCTCTCCCCTCTGCACTCTCTCTTTTCTCTCTTCCCTTTCATCTCTGTGCTCCTCCACTTTTTGCCTGCTTCACTCCTTTCTTCCCAACAGCCTTTCAACTTTTCCACTCTTTGTGGGCTAGTGAGAAGACATTTTGTCAGAAGGCCTACTTTGAAGGGTCTCTTCTTAGAGCTCTCTGGAGAAGACTGGACACATTTATTAACCTAAAATTTCTTCCTGTTTCTAATCCCAGATCTATCTATCTATCTAGATATAGATATTGAAAATAAGCCCTGGCTGGTGTAGCTCAGTGGACTGAGCGCGGGCTGGGAACCAAAGGGTCACCAGTTCAGTTCCCAGTCAGGGCACATGCCTGGGTTGCGGGCCAGGTCCCCCAGCGAGCGTCATGTGAGAGACAACCGTACATTGCTGTTTCTCTCCCTCTCTGTCTCCCTCCCTTCCCCTCTCTCTAAAAAGAAATAAAATATTAAAAGAAAAAGACTACTGAGGATCACCGAATAGAGGAGACGAGAGAAGTGCCGGGGCCTCCTGAAGACGCTGAGGCGCACACGGACACGGAAATGTGCTACTTGCTGAGCAGTGGAGAGCTCTACTGGAGCGAAGAGAAAACGACGCCATAACAATGGATAAATGACTCAGCAAATAACCTCTCCAGAAATGGACCAGATACTCAACAATGCCTGCCTCCGATGCTAAGCTAAGGCACTAATTGGTTTCTTTTCCATGTGGGAACCCTCTGGTGATCATTTCAGGAACAATTAAGCAAAGCCAAACAAAGAGCACATTAGCAGAGGTGAAAGTCATCAGCTATTTTCGCAACTGTTGGGAAGGGAGAGCTAGAAATGGAAGCTAATTTTCTTTCAGCTTTATTTAGATTATTTAGTTTCCATGTAGACATAACTGGATGCGAAAATGCAGTCTTTCTTTTGGGCTGCATTTCCACGCTCAAAACAAACTGCTATCCTGGTGAGAATGGCACTCTAGCCCCAACCTTATGTGGGACAGTGAAGGAGAAGGTCAAGATCTGGCTTTGCGACCCTTAGCTGGTCACCCACTTTCGGCCAATAAAAGAGGCTAGAAATAGAATTCGGTTAGAAATAAAACTCCTTGGGAAATCAATTTTTGGTTGTTCTGTGTTCAACCCACTCCTCCATGGAGAGGGGTGAAGTTGCTTCCTCCTCACCTGAGCCGAGAGAAGAGGGGCTTCAGGGACGCTGCTTGGAGAGCTCGGTATGTGGCAGTAAGGGGGAGACAGTGTGTGTGCCTCCCACCCGAGAAGTCTAAGGAGCAAAGATCTCTTTGTAGCATCCGAGGAGGAAGCCATGATGGGGAAAACTTTCCTCCCACCAATAGTAGGCCAAAGGTTTATATATTTCACCTCAACTGGATGTAGTCAGGTGAAGGAGAGCTGGCATGGGATGTCATGGGTCCTGCATGGGAATGCTACGGAGAAGCTGCACAATGAAGGTATACTTCTAGATGCCCAAGGACCAAGAGAATGACTTTAAGTAGGCAGCTTGGAGAGATGCATTTAACCTCATAAAGTGACCTGCCCCTGGGAGAGCCTGAGCAACGGTGCGAACATGTGTGATGCTGGGTGGGAGGAGTGCTTTTCTCTGGAGGTCTCATACAGTGCCATTCTGAACAAAGTCAGGAAGTCAGCCTGGAGCCCAGTCACAATAATACCAGTCAAGTAATGCCTGTCCTACCCCCAAGCTAGATTCCTGTTCTCGGCGTTAACCCCGGAGAGGTCAGGCACCGTGCTAGCAAACCCGGGGCGGAGGGCAGGAGCGGAAGCAGGAGACAGAGAGAAGCCCCACTCTCCGTCCCCACCGCGCAGTCCTTCCTGAAGCAGACCAGAGCCGGGGGAGCAAACTGGCCATTTTAATTGCTGAAATGAAGCTATTCCTGGGATTTAAAATTGACCGGAGGGCTTATGTTTTCTGAGAGTTATTGGAAAGTAAAGAAATGAACCTATTATCATGTGAACTCCATAAACCAAGTTTGAACAGGCAGTGGGGAAAAAAGATAAAAAGTTTTTGACATGAGACAGATGGTTGCTGCGGGTGTCATCAAAGCAATGGACAAGAAAGCAGCGGGAGCTGGCAAAATCACCAAGTCTGCCCGGGAAGCTCAGAAAGCTAAACAGATATTATCCCTGACACCTGCCACAGTGGTGGAAGGACAGTCTCAGCACTCTGTCTCGATTAGTCGTTAAGTTTAATAGTAAAAGACTGGTTAATGATTACAACGCATCATAAAACCTTCGGAAGGAAAGGAGAATGTTTTATGGACCATTTGTTTTGTGTGTGTGTGGTAGTTTTTAAGTTATTAGTTTTTAAAATCAGTACTTTTTAATGGAGACAACTTGACCAAACATCTGTCAGAATTTTGAGACCCATTAAAAGAAAGCTTAATGAAAAAGTAAATAGAGTTTTCTGTTGCACCTGATGGGTCTTACTTGTTCGATGCATTACTTAAGTGTCAGAAGACTGTGTTCTCTGTTCTTTTATGGTTAAGATACTGCATTGATTCGCCAATGTTCATTTAAGCTGATCCTCCAGAGAGTAGTATTTATAACAGATTACATTAATATATATTGTTCAACAGAGGAGAGATTCAGACAAAAAGACTTTAGCGTTTGTTGTTTAATCTATTAAATAAGGGGTTAGCTGCTGGGGTTACCTCAGTGTTTTGTTTGGTTTTGAAATCCACTAAGGAGGACATGGAACTTTCAATGACTTCAGACCTTGCTGGTTGGGGAGATGGCAAAATTTCGCGGGGAAATCATGGCTGAACGCAGGTGGCTGCAGGCAACTGGGTGGGTAAAGGACTCAGACATGAGTGGATTGCTCGGCACCGGCACCGAAGACAACAGCCCTCGGGGCTAGTCTGGCTTGGGTCACAGTTGAGGGAGGGAGTCTTGAACTTTGACTGGGTAGTTTATATGATAGCAGTGCCAGTTGTCACGGAAAAGATGCTGGGTCCCCAAAGGTGAAGCTATGCACAGTGCTGAAGGACAAGGACCCTCCCGAGGGCTGTGCTGCGGGCAGGTATCCGGCACCTGTGGTATAGACATGCAAATCTGAAAGGGAGCCAAGGTCGGAGAGAGAACAAGGCCCCTCAGGATCAGTGGGACCAGAGGACACTCTCAGACTGCAGATGCAAAGGGCAGCCATTTCCTTACGCTGCTGACCAGGAGCTGTATGGCGAGGGGCCCTGGCACAGCCTTCCTTTCCCTGGGGTTTCATGAAATGGGAGGGCGCCGCCAATCGTCTGAGATCAAATTAGCTAGATAAGCACTCCAGCTCTGTGCTTTGTAAATTGGACTGTTTATATTCTATGTACTCTCTCTGTGTAGTTCTCTTTTGTTTTTCTCAGTGTTTGGAAATGTGTTAGAAGTTCCAGCCTGTGTTAGCTGTATTTAAGGGAGCCAGAGGAAGAGCTGCTGTGCTGGCCTGGCCTGATGCATTAAAGGGGAGGAAGGCATTGTGGTGGGCTGCAAAATAAGAGCAGAGGGCCCCGAGAGAGAGAAGACATAAGGAGAACAGAATCCAGCTGCTTAGAGTAGGTCCTGTGCTTTCATTGTTGAAACGTGGGGGTCCTTTCATTAGGGGAGGTGGAGCGTCCAGGCAGAGGTTTGTTTTCAATGATGAAGCATTTTCTCTAGCTCTCCTAGGTAGCTCTTCCCATGAACATTGGGGTTAACTCATGCAGGCTGAGACCTCTCACTCCAGTTGAATCTTCCACCAGCTGGCTCTGTTGGTTGTTCCTGTGTGCTTTGAAGCATATCTATCTCACGTCCAGTATTCATTTTATTACCTTATTTGTTGCATGCATGTGATTTCCAGAGTCTGCCAGCAACGAGGTACAGACACATACCCTGTCCCAAGTTTAGCAACTAGTTAGATAATTCATCATTTTGGCCATTCTTGACCTTATGATAGGCTGGGGGTCTAAAAACAAAGATTTTGGTGAAGTGTTCCAACTTTGCTGCAACCACATTTTTACACATCAAAATTCAAGACTCCTGGTTTGAATGTACTAATAAAGACAACAGGGTAGAATATATGAAGTTGGGGCTATCATTAAAATCCAAGATATAACTAGGTCAAGGTGCAGGATCTACACTATATTTATCTACATGTTATATATTCATATATTTTTCCAGATTTAGAGAAAAATACTTAAAATTCAAAGTATATTTTTAAAAACCTCAAGAATTGCCAATCCAAAGTGAAAATACTGTCGGAATGACTGAGAGTGTTTGATTAGCATGGAGGAACCTGTTGGAGACTCACCTGTGCCACCAACCTGAGTTTATCCCTTACATCTGTCTGTTCTCTCTGCCTCTGTTCTTACAATATGTTTTTAAAAAACCTCTAGGGCTTCAGGCCAGCTCCCTTGACCTTAGATCTTTCATGGGGGCGGCTGGAAAAGGAGCTAACTGTGGGTGGGCCGGGAGGGACTCTGGTCAGTGTCCCTTGCAGTTAGTTTCTTGGCTCCTGACTGCAGCCCCACTCCACACCCACCACCCCTGACCTCTCAGCTCTTGCAAACATCCCCTGTTAACTCTTTTGGCTCTTTGGGATTTCCTCTGCCTCCTCCCCCAGCATGACTGCCCTGCTGGTTTCTGTAGGTTGCTTATTTGGGCCCTAGACCCACGGAGGCCCTGGACTGGCACCTGAAGAGATGTTGTGTGGCTAATGCATTGTGACCCGTTTCAGCCACAGCAAGGGCTCCGACCTGCTTCTCTGGTCCTTTTCCTCGTCCTCGACTTCTTCTGCCTCTTCAGTTTCCTCAGGACTCTCGCTCTTCTGCTCTTCCTCCTCCTCCTTAAGTCCTTGGAGCTCTTTGGTCTTCTTTAGACCTTCCTGATATCTGGAAGGCAAAAAGGAACAATTGAGTCTGGAAAGGCCAGGCACAGAACATCCTTTCCTGAGGGGACTTGAGCATCTCCAATAATTACGCACTTCCTGTGGTTCCACACAACAGGAAAAAGCTGGGAAGCTCCAGTGAATCCCGTGGCCCATGTCAGTACAATTTCCCGTCGCTCTTCAGTCATCCTTCCTGTTTATGAGAGTGTGACAACACTGACAGGGAAAAATGTGGCTGGGTGTTTGTCCTACAAAACATTCAGTGGGGGCTCAGATTGCATTTGTTTTCTACATAACCTTGGCGCTTCAGCTCCTCACCTGTAAAATGGAAGGTGCCCTTCATCTCACAGCGTGCCGGAATGTTTTGAGGAAGTGTCAGGCATACGGCTTGATCTAGTGAGGGTGATACCTGTCACACGGGCTTCTTGGGAAATTTTACTGAAGTGACAGGCATACAGCTTGACATAGAGTCGGACTCAGTAAATGTTTCCAAAGCCAATGGAGGCATTTACCCTCACCCATTCTGAGTACAGAGGGCAGCTGTGGGTTCAAAGACAGGCTTTCCAAGAGAAACCCTTTTGATTTCCTTCTTCCAGGATCAATATTACACCAAACATACACTTTCAGCTTGTCCTCCAGCTGAATGTTTAAGGCCAGCTCAGCTTGGCCGGAGCAGCCCCAGGGTGGTGTACGTGGCTGCCACACAGAAGCCTCAGGTTTCACACCAGTGGGAGGCTGTGTCCCTCTGGTGTGAAACAAGCACAGGGAAAGAAGCTCAGGATGCAATGCCTGGTCAGAGGTAATTCTCTACCTGCCTGGGTTTGAGCCCTGGCAGAGTTTCTGACAAGCCAGAGTTTCCGATGAAGCTCCGTTAGAGAAGAGAACAGTTGGAAGTTGAGGGGCCTCCAGTTCACAAGAAGAAGTAAAGGCTGAGGCTGCCGCGGCAAGCAGAGCTGCAGCTAGCTGCTCCCGGGCCTTTTTGGCAGCAACACGACTGGTCTGGGTGCTCAGGAAGCCTCAGGCACCACCAAGAGGAACCCACCCAGAGCCCTTGATTTTCAGATCAGTCTGGGCAGTAATGTTCTGGTGGCTTTTTGCCTAAAAGAGAGAGCAGTCTTGTTATTGTCTGACCACACCCTCTCGCCCTGCTTCCTCCAGTTCTTCCTGTGGAACAGTACTGCTCTTTCCTATGTAGTTCCTTACTGAGGCAAGGAGGTCCTGAGGCCACTGGTTGCTTCCCTAAAACCTCTAAGAGACAGGAAAGGCCCATGGGAAGGTATCTTCTGAGATCTGCCAGGTGACCTCAGAGCAGCTGAAGTCTGACTCACCTCTTGTTGAACCCTTCTTCCTCCATCCCGGCCTTGGTCTCCTGGCTAATCTCCTGCAGGCAGCTCGGAGTTGGCATGGGAACGGAGGCTTCACAATCTGGGTCCCCATTTGTTTTTCCACTAGTGAGAAGAGGGAAGTACAAGGCGTCCTTTCAGGGACAGATTGGGCATCTGAAAACCAAACCATGTCTTTGGCCTGATTTCTGATCAGAAGTGAGGAAATTCGCTGGATTGAGTTCATTTCAATCCTTCTACCTTGACAAGATTTGTAAAGGCCCTAGTCCGTGAATCCTCCCCAGACCCCAAGCATGGAGTACTGCATCAGTTCCACCTTTTCCTCATGCTCCCAAGTCCACCTTATTCTTATTTCAGGAGATGCTGTGGGTGGACAGACAGCTATTGGGAGCTTGACAGCACCAAGACGAGGAAAGTGGAGGCAGACCAAAACGGTCAGTGTCATTCTGTTCCTGCATCCATATTTTGCTTCATTCACGTAAATATCTACCAAGCAGTGACTGAGTCACAGGCATCTTGTAACGGGCTGGGGATACATACACAGAGCTTAGAAGGGAAAAAGTCCAAAAAAGGGTGGGGGCAGAATATCTAATTCATTATAAGTTGTGATAACTTTCTGTACAGTATCAGAAAATAATGAGTGAACCTGCTTAAACTGAGTGGTCGGAAAAGGCCTGAGTTCGTGTAACTGAAGCACAGACTTAAAAGCTGAGAAGTCACTTGTATCTATAACAGAGGGAAGATCAGTCCAGGCAGAGGATGCAGGATGTATGAAGACCCTGAGACACAAAAGATGCAGAGATGCTTCAGGACCTGAAAGAAGGGCAGTGAGGCAGGAGTTAACTTTGGGACAAGAGGCATCTAAGTGGAGATATCAGGTAGGTAGTTGGATATACCAAAGTGAGTTAGAGAAGAGCTCTAGGCTGAAGAATTCATTTGGCATCATCATATAATGTAGATGATATTTAAAGCAAGTCAGGTGAGTACAAAGTGACTCTCAGATTTGATAATATGAAGGTCAAGAGGCATGCATGACCTTCAGTGAAATGGCGGAAGCCCAAAACAGACTGGAATGGACTTAGTAAAGAATGGAAGGTGAGAAAAAGGAAGACATAGACACAAGAATTTGACCAGGAAGGAGAGTACAAGAGTGTGCTGGGGGATTGCACAGCTAAAGAAGTGGGTTGAGGGATGAAAGCACATTTGAATGTGAATAGAAATGGTCCAGTAGAGGAGATGAGAGAAAAAGGATAACCAAAGGAACCAACTGTTTGAAAAGGGAAGCAGAGACAGACCTGAGACTGAGAAACCTCCGTGGCTGAAACAGAGAGAGCACGGTGGGTTGTAGGCTGTAAGATGGCTGCGCAGTGCTAGGGGCCCCTTTGAAATATGAGAGCACAGGTTTAAAGGAAGTATCCTGAGGGTGATGCCTTCCCTATAGATCAGGGGTGTCAAACTCATTTTCACTGGGGGCCACATCAGCCTTACGGTTGCCTTCAAAGGGCCGAATGTAATTTTAGGACTGTATACATGTAACTACTCCCTAACTAGGGGCAAGGAGCTCGGCGCTGCTGCCTGGTACAAACGAGGTGCCGGGCCGAATAAAACAAGGTGGAGGGCTGGATTCGGCCCGCGGGCCTTGTGTTTGCCGCCTGTGCTCTAGATCCTGCGGCCCTCCTTGGTAACCGGAATCCCAATGGGAGTCATGTGGAGGCGGAACCCTCAACCAGGGCGGAATGGCAAGCTGAGCTTTTCGGCAGGACTCTGAAAGATCACAGCTGCCGCTCTCTCCGCCCCTCAGACGGGCTCTGTGAGTGAGGCTTACATCTCCTCATTCTTGGCACCGGTCTCTCCTCTCTTAGTTTTCCTCAGACCTTGTAAAATTTACATTTCATCAGGCTGGAAACCAAAACCCATTCTGAACAAGAAAAATAACACTCCAAAAATATCAGCTATTCATAACATTTCTCCTTTTGCAAATTACATTATCCACTCCCTTCCATGTGACCTTTGCCTAATGTGCAGTTTCCTATTTTTCCAAACAACTGGAGCAAGAGCAGAAAAACAGCTACAGCCAAGGGCAGGGAATGTGATTCTTTTATTACGTATATATTAGAAATAGAACACTGGTGTCAGACTTGTAATTTCCCTAACCCACAGCTGTCAACCTTAGAGGTTAATGGTAAACAGGTCTGAAGGAAGACAGTGTAATGTAGAGATTTGCCTCAGGCAAACGGGTTCAAACCCCAGCTCCACCCCGTGCAAATTACTTGAGTATCCTGACCTGCAGATTCTTCAACTGTCAAATGAGGATAATAATACGTACATGAAGAAATATAAGTAAACTTTCTGCAATGTGGTACTCAACAAATGATGTTATTTGTTATTAGTTATGCAGGAAATTTATTGGTAAATTTGGGGAGCAATTGGGGTTCTTCCAAACCTGATCCATAAAAAAATCCAAGCTGATAAATTACCAGGTGATTTTTTTATATCTCCAGGGGAGAGTGTGGTATATATTACTAACACTTCAGGAACCCTAAATGTGACTTTAAAGTATGGCAAATTGACGTGATTGCTTTAATAAACTTCTCAAATGTGTATATATTGTATACTATAACACCCTCATACACCTTCAAGTTTTGCTGACCAGGTGATGGTAAACAAAGTTTCGCTGTCCTCAGGTTAATGTTTGTAGAGACTAAAACCTTCCTTAGTAGAGCCAGGAAGCCCATTCCAACCACTCTTTTACATGTGGATCTTTTGTCCAGAGTCTGGATCTCCCAGGTTGACTTAATTGCCCTCTTCAACTCAACTCACCTGTGGGCTTTAGTTCTTAACATGCTTTCAAATATGTTCTCTCTCAACCCTCCCAATGATAAGAGCTACTTATCCCATACATCAGGCTCTGTGCTAAGAACTCGCTTAAGATTATGAATGACCCAATAAGATAGGTAATACTATTATTCTCAGTTGGACAAGCAAGAAAATGAAGACTCAGTGAAATTAAATAACCAGCCCAAGATCATATGATCAGTGTTTGATACAGCCCATATTTGATCCGATGCAGCCTGACGTTTGCCCTATACTGCTCTCTCTTAATTGCACTATATGCAAACTGTGTCAGGGATTATCCCATTTAAAAGAGGAGAAACCTAAACTCAGGTTGAATAAGTGATTTGTCTAAACTCACATTATTGGTGGTTGGCGGACCTGGCTGGGACACTCTCCTTGGTCTTATAACTTCCTGTCAAAGCACACTTTCCATACATCCTTGAGCCCTCCATTTCAACAGAAGTCTTTTCTTGAGGCTCTGAGCAGTGTGAGGGGGTCTAGTGTACCTGCTGAGTGAAGCCATGGCTGATCTTAGGCTGGGCCACGGCTTATGATGTGACCCTTCTTTTAAAGGTTGCTGGTTTAGAATGAGAGATGGGCTAAAAGAACCTCTGGTTTAATACTGGGGGTAGGATGGGAAGTGGGAGCAACATACATATGTAAAATGTTTGCTGTTATATTTTGACCTCTAGAATGAGCTTACAGTTGCTGAAATATCTTCCCCAACTACCTGAAAGTTTCTCCTTGTATGTCTTTAAGACTCAGCTCAAATACCTTCTCTTCTGTGGAATCTTTGCCAATGTTTTCCCTTCTCCCACAGTGTGATTAAAGTCATCTCTCCTTCCCTCTGTGCCCTTTATTATGCCTCTGTTATGGCATAACTTGGAGATAGGGTATTTTTATGTTTTATCTATATCTATATATCTAATAAATATCTATCTCCATCTCTCAATGGGACCATGATCACAGGTTTGAGTTAGAATAGTGCTTGGCCCAGTAAGTGCCTTTAAGTGTTTGCTGAGTTACGCTGACTTTACTGAGGTCTATTAATCTTGTAAAATGGGCAGGTCCTCTCTGTAAATGGTTATGTCCTGAGAACCTAGGGTTTGGGTTGAGCTGAAGGAATCTCTATTCATGGCTGTAAACCTGGAGCTGAGAATAGCCTGTGCCTACCCTGAGGATTTCTGGGCCAAATGCTCATGGATCTTGGCATCTATTCCCAGCCTGAAATTTTGAATGCTTTTTTTCTAGGATGATTTATGAAAATGAAACTCATTGTTCTCTTACGTCCATCAGGTCAACAACGTTTGTCATTATGCTCACTCTTGGTGACATGAAGGCTATGTAGTCAGAATGTGCTGTTTGACTGGCAGGTATATTGGAGTCTATTTTTCCCAGGTGGTGAACAGTAGTTAAAAGTGACCACTGTACTTACCAACGCACAGATCTTATCTCCTTGGGCCGAGCAATGTCTCCAAGCCACTCCTACTGCCACGGCTCCCTCAGACAAGACCGGCCCAGGGGACCTGCGCTAGAAAAGCTTCCTTACTCCCTGTCACTTAGTTCCAGGTTCCTGGGGTCTACTGCTGGTTGATCGAGGGCTAATTCATTCCAGAACACTATCAGCCCAGGGGAGGTGCTCTCTGCACGTGTGTGATCTCATATGAAGCCTTTAAGCAATTTACTCTGGCTACTTCAAAAAGTAGAAAAAAAATGGTTCTTTTAGAGATTATGGTGAAAATTGCTCTGTGATTGATCAGTGTAATGGTCCCTTTTATAAAACTAGTCCTGCGTGTTATCTATCCCTGCGGCTTTGCTGGCCCCTCCAGCGAACGGCTCCACATACACCCTCACACCCATCCCCCTCTGCCTTCCACTCAATACCTGGCCAGTGACCAGGTCCTTTCACAAGAACTCTTTCAAAAATAGCTTTTAAATCTATCCTCTTCTCTCCAGGCATACCTGACGTCTTTCTGTTCTTCTAGCTGAGAACCCGTTAAGAGGTTAAAAGCATGAATTCTGCTGTTAGCTGTGTAACCTCAGTCAGGTGATGATTTCTCTGAGTTTCAGTTTCTTCATCTGTAATAGGGATATTAATACTATATCTGTCTCATGTGATTCATGTAGGATTAAATGAGATCATTAATGTAAAGCAATTAGAATGGCATTTGGCATAAGTTAAGCATGTAACAAATCATAGGAGTAACTACCATTATCATCATCATTATTATTCCTGGACTCCATACTTACTCACCTCAGACAGAGCCTGGAATGTTGCTAACCTCTAGTTCACCTGGTTAATATAATTTTCAGGTTTCACTTTAAAAGTAAATTCCTACAGAAAACATTCTCTGAGGCCCTCCCCCAACAATGCAAAATCTGGGCTAAGGTGCTCATTGTTGTGCGTATCAATCATTTCCTTGGCAACCTGTGCATCCTCGAGATGTCACCCATCACACCGGTCACCTGTCTTTCCCACTAGAATGTGAGTGTGTTCTGGGTGCCTGGCCCTTGGTCATTAATTATCAAAGAAACGAAAGAAAGAAAAACAATGAATAAATAGCTCTTTCTACTTGTGAGACTGCTCTTGAGCGTTGTTCTGTTTTAATATTTATGACACTTTAAATATAGTAATAGTCCTCTATGCTATACACCTGAAACTAATACAAAGTAATATTGAATGTAAACTGTGATTTTTAAAAAATTTTAAGAAAAAAAATATATAAAGCCCCTCTTATCCATAGTTTCACTTTGTGTGTTTTTAGTTACCCACAGTCCACCACAATCTGAAAACATTACATGGAAAGTTCCAGAAATAAACAATTTATAAGTTTTAAACTGCACACTGTTTAGAGGAGAACGATGAAACCTCATGTCGTCCTGTTCCATCTTGTCCTGGACTTGAATCATCACTTTGTCCAGCATGTCCACACTGTACATGCTGCCAGCCTGTTAGTCACTTAGCAGATCAATGGTCATGTATTAAAGTGACTTTTTAATAATCGCCCTAAACAGCAAGAATAGTGATGCTGGCAATTCTGATATGTCAAAAGAAGCCTTAAAGTGCTCCCTTCAAGTGGAAAGGTGAGTAGAGTACAATAAGGCATAAGGCCACATGAACGTAACTTTTGTTACAGTGTATAGTTATAATTGTTCTACTTTATTTTTAGTTGTTAATCTCTTACAGTGGCTAATCTATAAATTAAACTTTATCATCTATATGTATGTGTGTGTATGTGTGAAGAAACAGTATACATACGGTTCAATGCTATCTGCAGTTTCAGGCACCCACTAGGGGTCTTGACATGTATTCCGTGTGGATAAGGGGGGACTACTGTATCACTTTCTGTATTTTTCTCTAAGTCTACACATTCTGAGACCCTTGTTGAGTGAAGAGCAGTTTACTATGAAGTGACCTACAAAAATAAGGCTCACAATTCTCTCAAATCACAACGGTCAGTGCAGTCAGCTCAGGTATTTGCTTGAGAACTAGCCACAGGCAATTTGATCTCAGCGTCCACCTTCATAACCACTTCCCTTCCTGCTGAGTCACTGTATGTTTAGAGCAATGTGACATCTTTTTAACAGCAGGCTGAATATAACAAGCTAGAAAGTAGTGTATAGTGACTTATAATGCATTGTTTCACTTTAACAATATGGAAAAGGCAGCCAGAATTGACTGCATTTGTGTTAGAACAGAAAATACAAATTCATTTTCACTCGCAGATTGTTTCATTGTCAAGTCTCTTAGCACCATGTTAAATGTTTCCAGTTTCATGAATTCAGATAGAAATCCCTTAGCACCTTTTAGAAATCCACAGGGGGAAGCTGCTGTTGGTCTTGAATCCCTCCTCCTTTGAATACTCCCTGCCCTTTCTGCAGGTATCGGTATAGGCCGTGCATTCCCGACAGGTGAGTCGGCCGCAGCATGGGCAGTGTGCCAGGGCACCCTCTCTGGGTAGCCCGTAAGAGTGAGCTGCAGACTTCTTTGTCACCATTGACGTTCACTGCCACTTCTGATTTGGGGCTGCTGCGTGTTGTCCCCAATTTCACACCTCACTTTTTCCTACTGAGTTTAGCTCAGGTTCTTGATGATCCCCACTGCCTCATATACAAGTTCTCAGCTGGCTTGAACATTAGTTCCACAGGGTCTGAGCCATGCCCCATCATGATTAGTCTCTTGAGGAGAGTGGGGACATAAATCTTTCCTTATTAACTATGCAGGCCAAGAGCCAGAAACAGAGTCATGTTGGGGGGCTTCCTGGAGAAGGGGGTGGTGCATCCAAAGGCAGGATTGGAAGGGAGAAATTTTAGTATGCTTCTCACTCAGGGCATAAGTGACTATTTCTACAGAGATCCACAGGTCATGATTCTAGGAACCTGATAAGATTCTTTAACCTTAGTTACTTGCACGTGATTGTTAGTTTGTCATCCCTTTATAATCTCCTTATAGAGACCAGGAAAACAGGGAAGCAAATGAACAAGAGTACCCTATACACTATCAAGGACCTGTAAGCTTATGCAGGGTAAGGTGGCAAAAAAGGAAATGCTGGGAAAACTTCAAGACTCATGTGGGGTAAGCCACTGAGGGACAGGTTTGTGGTTGATACGCTGAGAGGGGAGGAAAACAGGCTACGTCTGGGTGTGGGGAGCTCGGGAACTTGTCTGTACTGAAAAGGGGCCCAACATAGACATTCCTCACCAGTCAAGCAAGACTGTTCTAACAGCAATGAAATATAAAGGACTAAAGCTGTCTCAGGGCAAGGAGGAAGGAAGAACAGAGGTGGATGTTCTACTGAGTGAGGAAAGACACAAGGGGAAAGTTCTGAGAGGTGGCAGCTGTGATCCAGATGTTTTCCAGCAAGCAAATGAAAAAACCGAAAAGCAAGTTATAAACTCCTCCAAGTGTGTAGGAACAGCCTGCCTTGCCTTGGCTGAGGATGAAAAGGCTGCAGCCTGCACAGATGTGCAGAAAAGTTAGGCGCGCAGACACGGCTGGTTGCCCATCCAACACTCCCCTCCTTCCTACTCCCAAACAGCAACACGACTTTGTTTCAGAATTTGTCCTTCTTTACGAAGTCATTTTGCTTCACAGGAAGCTGGCCCTCTCTTTCCATCTCCAGGGGACAGGTTAAGACCGTGATGACAATCCCATTCCCAAAGCCTGTGACTGATGCTTAGAAAAGGGCCGTGCTCCACATCTGCCCGCAAGACAAGAAGGAAGGCTGAAGAAAAGCTTCTGGGTTCATTCCTAAGAAAGAAACACGGGAAAAGATGGTCCCTTTTGCTCTAGAGATTGCTGTGTCTGGACTGGATGCCTGGAACTAGCAGCCATGTGTCACAAGCCTCCTGACGCAGCCAGTACATAAAGTGGGCCGAGGCAAGGAGATTGGGGAGGGGCTGAGCTGTGCCCCGCTGCATGGCACCTGGGGCAGCCGCTCCTCTAGACTCAGTTAATTCCTTTGAGTTGGGGCTTTCTTGTATCCGTAGTCCAGAGAGTCCCGACCAACTGAGAAGGCTTTGACCTCTAGTAGACCCTTGACCTAAGCCACAGCATCTTCCTCGTCCAGGAATTTTGCAAACTAGGTCTGAAATCTTTGTGGGCCTCAGAGTCCCACTTATTGCCCCTAGAACTTAATTTGCTTTCTATCACATTTTGGGAGTGAGAATAGGAGGAAAGGTGAACTGGGGAAAATTTCCTCAGAGATCCCCAAAGTTCAGAGGAAAAACAACAAACTTACTTTTCCAAAAGGGCAGGCAGTGCTGAGGTGACGACGGGTAGATTGCCTTTCCCGTTAGGTGATTCTGACTGAATGGAAAATGGAGACACAGAAGTGGGGGTTAGCAAGGAAGCAAGAAACCAGAGCTGCTGGGTGTCTGGTGGTGCTGGGGATGCACGGGCGGCGGCGGCTGCTCTGCCTCTTTCCCTGCCCTCCCTCCTCACACGTTCATATCTTCATCTGGCACCCGCATTCTCCCTCTCCTCACACCTCCTCCGTCCACCCTTCCTCAGTGTTCGTTCCCTCTGGGGCACGTGCAACTCCCAACTTTTATGTTTCCTCTTCCAAGTTTTGTTGAGAGTAACATTTACATTCGAGGCCCCATTCTGGAGAGGAGCCCTCGGTTTTTATCTGTCCCCGGTTTACTGACTTGGACTAAACACCGGTGGTCCGCCAATCAAACACAGGCCCTGGGGACCCTGGGACAGATTCGTGCAAACCTGTCACTGCCCTGGAGATACAGCTCCGAGCCTGATTCTCAGGCGATGCCTGTCCTTACTAAAAGCCCAAGCCTTCATACATTTCTTTATAATAAATTCTCTTGGATTACCACATCGTTTTGTTGTAATGGGTTTGATTTAAGCAATGGTTCTAATCTCTGACTGCACATTAGAATCCACTGGAGGAGATTTTTGAAAGTACTGATCCCACCCAGAATCTCGGGGTAGGGCCTGGGCAAAGAATGTTTCCAAAGTGCGCCATGTCATTCTCAGGTATAGCCCTGTTTGCCAGCCCCCAGCCTAAGGGAATATACCCACATACACCGCCTTCATTCACGTAGTCTAGCATGCGAAATAGGTCCTTTAAAACACACTAATTAGCCCTCCCTGAGCTCCTTTAAAAAATCTTTCTAGGCTCCTTTGCTTTAGTGGGTGATTTGGGAGTTGACGTTGATTTCAGAAATGATTGAAAAGTTCAAGGCAGGAGGAGGTGAAGGAAGTTAAAGAGTTACTGCTGCCTATCGGCATAACAGAGCTCGAGTCGACTCGATCTATTGCTTACGCACTCAGACTGTATCCCTGGCCACCGCTAGTCGTGAGCAGGGGCGTCAAGAATCAACTGGACAAGCACTCAACGTTTCAGAGAGGACTCACTAGATTCACAAACACCTGGGATCTGGAAAATGTTCTATAGGCACTGTCTTTGTTTAAAAAAGTTGAAGTGAATTTTTCTCTGATTATAAGTAATATATTCTTATTATAGAAATATAAAAAGGCAGCAAGAAGATAAAAATTGCCTGTGGTTTCACCATTGCCCATAGACAACCATTATTATTTTACATATATGCTTCCAGAATTTTCTGTCTACACGCAGAAAACCACTTTTTTAAAAAACTACACAACAGCATTAATATAATATGTAGTGTTTTTAATTGCTTTTTACTAATAATTATGAACTTTTTTCATGTCAATAAACACAGGGTGGGACAAGTAGGTTTATAGTTGTGAGTGCATGGAACAGAGTCTATTCATGTATTATTATTTATTAATTTATATTATTTTCCATGCAACTGTAAACAACAGTAAAACTACTTTTCCCCACCCTGTATTTATATTCTTTTTTAAAAAAGATTTTATTTAGTTTTAGACAGAGGGGAAGGGAAGGAGAAAGAGGAGAGAAACATCAATGTGAGGTTGCCTCTTGCACACCCCCAACTGGGGACCTGGCCCACAACCCAGGCATGTGCCCTGACTGGGAATGAAACTGGTGACCCTTTGGTTCACAGGCCGGTGCCCAATCCACTGAGCCTCACCAACCAGGGCTGTATTTATATTCTAATTATTATTTTTAGTAACTGCATAAAAACCCTTTATAGGACTGTCCATAACTTATTTAACTAATCTCTTATCATGGACATTTGAGTAGTCTCAAGTTTTTCATTGTTATAAAACAATGATGCTATGAATTGAGGTGGGATCATATTGGGTTTTAAGAATTCAAGCTCTGCAATCAGAGAGCCTATGGTTCAAAGTTCAGCTCTACCGCTCACTACACGGTGCAACCTTCAGCTGTTTAAGCCAGTTGCAGAGGGGGACAAAATTGTAGGCACCTCAGAGGGTTGTGCTCTGAGCATGAAAAAGGAGACCACTTGTAAGGAACACAGCACCTTGCTCAAGGACACTGAGTTGTCTTCTAAGGTCGGTGGGAGACCTGGAGCCTGGTCTATCTTGAGGATTTTAATCCCACAGCCCAGAATCTGTGCTGGGAATGTCCTCACGTTGTTTACCCTGCCGCCATCTAGGTCACCCCCGTAGGAGTGAGCCTGAGGGAGAGTCAAATGGGGCCAGCAGGCAAACATCACCATACTCACCAGGGCTGGTAAGGAGGGGATGGGTGATGAGCTTGTAGGCTGACTGGGCAGGTTCAGGGCATTAAACTTGGGGACCACGGCAACGCTGACCCTCCGGCGGGGCATGTTCTGTAGAAAAACAAGTGACCGGGCCCACTGTCATGGAGGGAGCAGCACACACATTTCAGAAAGACCCTGAAAATACCTACTCATTCCTAATGTTGTAGTAACATTCACTGGACATTTGGGCTTTGGGGTGGTGATGGTGTGGGAGTTGGTGTAGAGGGAGTTGCCCAAGTTGACACAAATTTTCTGTTCCTGGTGGTGTCTCAACATGTTTCTATTTCAGTTTATTAAGTCCTGAAGAAATGAAACAGAAACGACCCCCAGTCTCTGGTTAACATCCTGGATAGTGGATGGAAACTATAGCAATACCAAGGTTTATGCGTCATTTCATGTTCGTTTAAGGGATGGGATAGTCAGGAAAACCAGGAGCAAGAGAAGGTTAGAGGGTGAGCTAGCAGGGGTGAGGAGGAACTAGAGACTCTGTCCAGAGGTTCTCTGCCACCCGTGGATTCAAGAGTGAACGCTCCGCTGGGAGACTGTGGAAACTTCTGTTGCACTTCCTCTGGGAGCCCTGGTATTCCTTGAACATGCATACCTTTCCCAGAGTGAGGGACATGGACCGCGCTGTGCGAGGGACCCCGTCTTCTGCAACAGGAGGGAACAGAGAGGAGAACTCAGGTAAGTTTTCAGAGTAAGCTCCAGCAGGAAACGGACAGTCAAAAACTAAGCCAAGGTATCTACGGGCCGGAGACCCCATTGTCATGCTCTTCTCAGATTCTCTGCCTATTGCGTCCCCACCTCTGTCATAGCATGGATCATTGGGGTCTGCACTTTCCCCACGGGGAAGGAGGAAGTATTTTTTACCTACTACATACAGCCCAGGGCAACACCAGACAAACTCCCTTGATTTCTTTCTCTGCTCTTTGGTGATTGATTTTTTTCCTTGTCCAAGTTCTGTGTAAAGATGTAGTCCTTGGAAAATCTTCACTTTCTGTGGGAGTCTCCGAGTCAGCTCTGTGGGTGTCCTACGCCTCATCTCGGATGGCATGCAAGCGCAAAAGCCCGCGCCCAGAGAACTGAGGCCGACTTGGTCTCAAGGAGGCTGCAGGGTCAGCTCGGTTTCAGTTCCCTTTTCTTTTCTTGTGTCTGAGTACTTCAATTTCTTTTCTTGTAGATTCAGCTAATTCTTTTAGACTAAGTTTGTTTTATCCAGCAAAAAGTATTTGTGGTCAAAGGGTCTTCAAGTTTTCTAGTCAGCCAAAATAGCAGAACCAGAAAATATTCTTTATGTATGAAGAGTTCATGCACATTATTAAAATACCAATCTTACAAGTGGACAAAAGACATAAGTAGAGAATTTATGAGAGTAGAAATGCAAATGTCCAGTGACCATTTGAAAAGGTAAAAAATACAAATTAAAACTATGAGATGAGACACAACTTTGACCCATCAAAGTTAAAGATAGTTTTAAATAGAGAGGACAGGAATGCCAATGGCAAAATGAATTGAGCATTACCGTGACTCGTTAAATGGAAATATCACTGGGTTATTTGAAAATAATTTGCTTTAAGAGCCTGATAAATATGTCTTTCCCAAGCTAGTATTTATACTTCTAGAATCTATCTTATGGAAATAGTCCAGAAGGTAGACAATCAACATGTTTTATATTTAGAAAAAACATAGGTGTTATTTTAGAAAAAAATAGATGCTATTTTTTCTTTTAAATGTATATCACTTTTTTTGAAATCAAAGATATTTTTATTTCACTGTAATCTTCAGAGTATCTGGCAAAGACAAAGATTGCCAGAAGTCATATAAAGACTTAGAAAATAGACACCATATCAGGGAATGGCCATAGAGTATGTAGTGGACACACCTGTTGGGTAGGTGTTGGCCCTTCTGTACCAGCCAAAGCTGAGCTGTAGTTGGAAAAACAGCGGAGTGGGGACAAATGTCTGAAAACCACTTGTTCACCATTCAAGACTCAGCTGCTGTCTGGCCTTTCCCTTAAGCACTTTCTCATCCCCCAGAGTGAAGGCAGGGCTGTGCAGCATGCTCCTGCGGAAGTCTGCTTACTTCTGTCACTGGCTGTGCTGCCCTGCCCGCCCCCCACGGGTGTGGGAGCTCCTTGCGGTTCAGACATGTGTGCCCTTGACTTCTGTATTCCTGTATCTTGTGGGCATACCAGAGGTGCTCAATAAACATTGGTAGAATGAATAGGTCACTGCTCATTTCATAAATCTCAGCTAATGTGGTTCTCAGTAGACATTACACCTTGCAGGACAATGATGCAAGGGCCCAGGTATTAGGATTCCTTTGATGGCGACTTCCCCATCTTCCAGCCCCGACAGAAAGCGGCTTGTTAGAGACCCAGATGCATGTGGGTCAGGAACTTCGCTGCCAAGATCCAGAGCAGACAGTCTGGAGCTGGGAAGCGTCACTGATATTCCCCAGGAAACTTGTGAAACCTCCTGTTTATAAAGGTTTCTCCATCTGTTATCGTGTCTGCACTTTCCCTCCGCCTGCTCTTGGTAACACGGATGTTTGCATTCCACGGGATCCCTGTTGCTGAAGTGTCTGTTTCTCCTGCTAACACACGGTCAGCAGCCAGAGCCTCAACCCTGGCAGCTCCCAAGGAGATGCCTGTTCCAAGGCACTGTCCTCCTCCTCCTCCTCCTCCTCCTGGACTGCTTCAAGGCCTGCTGACTTGTCCCTCCATCCCTCAACGGCCACACTCCCCTCATGCATTACCTGCTCTGAAGTCAGGCAAATCTTCCAAAAGTACAACCTGAAAATGTCAAGTGATGTGAACTCATCAGTGACTCCTCATTGCCTAAGGGACAAAGGCCTGGCATGTGGCCCTGGCCTACCAAGGCTCACAATCTGTCATTGTCATACTCCAACCCTGCAGCCACATCAAACCGTTTCATATTCCCTGTTTCATATCCCTCCCGACCTAACCCCACACCCCTGTACGGGCTGTTGACTGACCTTTGACCTGGAGAACCCCTATTTTTACTTTAAAATACTGCCCAGACATCATGCCCCTGTAAAACGTTCCTTGACTCCCTCACACAGAATCAGGTGGCCCCTCCTCTGTGCTCCTGTAGTGATTTTATGGAACATTTTTACAGTAGAGTATTTCTTTAAAACATTTGTCTTGCCCATGAGCCTGCTAGTTATCTCAGCAACCCCTCCTTTCGCGGGGTTCTCACTCCAGCCCCACGGCCCACACGCTGTCTCACACCGGGACTGTTGCAGTAGCAGCCTCACGGGACTCCTTGTCTCTGGCTTTGCCCCAGAGGTGTCCTGGCCTTACCATAGTCAGAGGGAACCTTTCAAACTCCATATGTGATCATAAGACTTCCCTGACTAAAATCCCTAATACTTTTCAGGGTAAAGTCCAAATTCTTTAGTACGCGCAGCCTAGGAGGAGGCCCCAAAGCACAAAGGGTCTGGGGTCCGTTGTTTCGCAAAGTAGAGTGAGCTCTCACAGCCTGTGGGCTTCATGTCAGTGGTCAGCTGCTCTGGTTAATTGTGTCAGAACTCAGGAGGCAGTTTGGGGCCATTCACATTTTTTGGTTCTAGGCCCCCAGGCTCACTGGAGCTGCTGCTGTGAAGCCCCTGTGGGCAGCATTGGGCAGGGGCAGTGAACCTTGGTCAACCTCAAATAGGTCCTAGGGCAGCCCTCGATCTCAGCCTAGAGACATCAGGGACTCACAATGCAGCCGCGAGATGAGGGTAGGACCCCCGTTCCTTACCAGAGGGGCCGCAGCTACGGCTTGAATTCTGATTTGCCAGTTTTTTAAATTCCATGAGCTCTGCACGGTCCTTCTCATACGTCCTCTTCAGGTTCTCCACATACTGCATCATCACCTCTGTTGCCTTTGACATGCGCTTTTCCTGCAGAGAAGGACAGCATGAACACCCAGGCATTTGGGGGAAAGAAAGGCTCATTGGCACTTGCTTGCACTGAGCGAGGCTCCGGACTGGGAGAATCAAAAGAATACAGGGACCAATCAGACGTGACTCTGCCTTCTAAGAGTTTGCTGTCCACCATATAAGCTGAGAGGGGCTCACAGTCACCTGCACTTGGAGAACAAGTACAAGCACTGCCACACGCCTCAGGTGATGACAGGTGGGAGAATGTCAGCTTGCATCAGGGAGGCTTCCTGGGGATGGAGTGAAGTGGCTGTAGGGGTGTGGGCATCTTCTGTGCATTCATATGAACAGAAGGGACAAAGAGCATTCAGGACAAAAACCCCAAGAGCAAGGGTCCAGAGACAGGAAACCACAGGGTTTGTGTCTAGGTAAAGGATTTATTCTCCAAACAGTAGTCCTTTGAAGAGCAAAAGGGAGTGCTAGTAACAATTATGTCAGGACCAATGACCTATCTACAAGACCTGGAACAAAAAATGCGTAGAAGAAAATGGAGGTATTGAACTTATCGACCTTGGTCTTAGATTTTATGAATTTGACCCCAAAGGCAAGGAAAGTAAAAGTAAAAACAAATGAATAGGATACAGCAAACTAAAAAGCTTCTGCACAGCAAATGAGACCATCAACAAAATAAAAAGGCAACCAACCAAATGCAAGATATTTGCAAACAGTACTTCCAATAAGGGGCTAATACCTAAAATATACAGGGAATGCATACAACTCCACAACAACAACAACAACAACAAAACAATCCAATAAAAAAATGGGCAGAGGACCTGAACAGACACTTCTTCCAAGAAGACGTACAAGTGGCCAACAGAATGTGAAAAGATGTTTAACTTCACTAGTTATAAGGAAATTGCAAATCAAAACTACAATGAGATATACCCTCACACCTATTATAATGGTTATTATCAATAAGATAATAAATACCGCCCTGGCTGGTGTATGTAGCTCAGTGGATTGAGCGCGGGCTGGGAACCAGAGAGTCCCGGTTCGATTCCCTGTCAGGGCACATGCCTGGGTTGCAGGCCGGGTCCCCAGTGAGGGCCATGTGAGAGGCAACCATACATTGCTGTTTCTTTCCCTCTCTGTCTCCCTCCCTTCTCCTCTCTCTAAAATAAATAAATAAAATCTAAAAAAAAAAAAAAGATAATAAATACCAAGTATTAGAGAGGCTGTGGAGGAAAAGGAGCCCTCGTCCACTGCTGGTGGAAATGCAAATTGGTACAGACACTGTGGGAAACAATATGGAGGTTCCTCAAAAAATTAAGAATAGAGTTACCGTGTGACCCAGCAGTCCCTCTTCTGTGCATCAACACAAAAATTTGAAAACATTTAGTCATAAAGATATATGAACCTCTATTTCATTGCTCTATCATTCACAGTGGCCAAGACGTGGAAAAAGCGGAAGTGTCCTTTAATAGAGAATTGGATAAAGAAGATGTGGTGCACAGACTCATACATGATGGATACTACTCAGCCATAAGAAAGGATGAAATACTGCCATTTGCTACGACATGGATGGATCCTGAGAATATCATGCAAAGTGAAGTAAGTCAGATTAAAAAAACAGGAACCATATGATTTCACTCAGATGTGGGATATAAAACATAAAGCAACAAACAAGCAACAACTCCTAAGTACAGACAACAGGATGGTGGTTACCAGAGGGGAGGCAGAAGAGGATAAAGAAGGTCCAATATAAGGTGACAGAAGGAGACTTGACTGTGGGTGATGAATACACAATGTAATAGATGATGTATTGTAAAATTGTACACTTGAAACATAATTTTATTAACCAATGTCACCCCAATAAATTTAATAAAACTTAAAAAGAATTATGCTGGGACAATAGGCAAATACCAGGACTGTCGGGAAAGCCAGGAAGTGCAGGTCACAGACTTACGTAGGGATCAGCAAACAAGTGGATTTGCTCACAGGAAGTAAAGGCAGTTAGGGAGGGGTTATGACAGACCTTGTCTTAAAGTAAGTGGGTGACATAGCCAGGCCACCAGTGGAAATCAGACTGATGGGAGTGAGACTGGAGGCAGTAAGGCGTGCCTGAACCAGCCTGGTGGAACTAGAGAGAGACGAGGACTGGGACTCAGAAGCTAGGGGAGGGGAAGCCATTTGGAGAAGACTGAAGGCTGAAGTGAGCACCACACATGGACCTCAAAACACATTTGGGAGAGCTGTACAGATAAGAACATTTTCCTCTGCTTATACCCCTTGAATCCCTCAGAGAGCCCATGCCGGAGCCTGACTGGCCACAGAGAGACACGCTCAGTGACCATGACCTGGGAAAGTTCTCTACAGCCGTGAGCTGAGACCAGCCACTTCCTTTGAGCTCTCCCTTTGTGGCTGCCCCCAGCAGGATTGACTTCCTGGGTGCTGCTGCTGAGTCAGGTGTTTTTTCCCCAGAAGATAGAGGGGTGGGACAGCCAGTGGCGGTCTTTCCTTCATTCTGCAAGACCTGCTTGGGGCTGTGCCCCAGGAACATCCCACTGATACAATCAATGCAGCAGGACATAGGTCCCAGGTAATAGCAGCAGTGATAACAACATCCAGGTTTTTGCAAGCATCACAGCAACCCTACATGGCAGATACTATCATCAGCCACATTTTGTGGTTGGCGAAGCTGGAGCACAGACCCAAGGCCACACAGTGAATGCTGGTGGAGAAGAGATTGGACCTCAGGCAGTCTGATCCTATGACACTATCTGGGATCAGGGCAGTGCTGTGTGTGCTTTGGGACTTCAGAGTGGCCGAGAGGGAGCCCGACCTGGGCCGGCACCCCAGCTCTGCCACTCCTAGTGCTACCTACGACTTTTCTGAGACTGCCTGTCTTCATCAGGGGATAGGATATTTCCTTTAACAGCGTTGCTGGGAGCATTGAATGAAACAAGGCAGTTTTTCCTAATGCATGTTTGCTAAGTACTAGTTCCATGGGATTGAATAGGTATTTTGTGACAAAAATAAAAGGAGTGGTGGTGGTTCTTTAGTCAATACATTTGGGAAATATGGTGGTAAACTTAAACAGGCTCTTCACTATAAGACTACACAAAGGCTTGATTATTCCAATGTGCATTAGAAATCTCTAACAAAAGAAGGGAGTATGCAGTAGTTCTCACACTTAGGTGTCCGCAGAAAGTTTTCCCAAAAGAGCTCTTGAGGGTTTAGTGGTCCACCAAAAGAAAACCTCTGAAAAAACTCACAATAATGTACATAGGCTGCCTGGCACAGACGAAGCCTTCAGTAAGTGGTATCTGTAGTTGTCACTGCTTATATAATCACTTCAGTTACTGTGGGCAGAGCAGAGCCAGTCAGTGGGCTGGGAGCTGCAGGGGCTTACCTGGCGGATGGCCCCCACCATCTCAGCCCGGCTGGAGAGGCGGGCGGCCAGGCGGTGCAAGACAGCGATGTCCTCCAGCAGCTTCTGGTAGGTCTCCCGGTGCTCACAGTGCTGCCAGAGAGAAGCTGAAGACTGAGGAGTGAGAAGGAACATCACCTGGGGTCCTCACCGGATGAGCCCCGGTCCCCGTCCTGTCTGAAAGGAGTGGCCTCTGTAGGGCTGGGCTACAGCTTCTTCTGGGGATTAGAGAGGCCCAATGTGGACACTCTATATGAGAGGGGACCCCCCCAAAACTGGAGTTATCTTCTGGAGAGCGAGTTCCCTGTAGTACAGGCTTCCCCTGCTAGGTGAGTGTTCTAGGAACCCATCTGTATCAGTATACCAGCTGGCGTTGTTGTGAGAGGCTGCGTTCAGCTTCAGTGAATTTTTTGTGAAGACCCTTTCAACTCATTTGCCCATTTCCTGAAGGGTGATTTACAAGCACACCTGCCCACACTGTGCTGCATGTTCAGCAGTTTTTGAACAAAAACAACATGACGCCCATGCCTATTCACCCGATCTCGTCATCGCCCTGAGCGACTTTTTTTTTATTTCCCCAGATGGAAAAAATCCTCAAAGGGAAACGTTTTGCAGTTGCAGAAGAGGTGACACAAAAAACAGCAGAAGCGTTAAAAGGCATCAAAATCAACAAGTTCAAAAACTGTTTTGAGCAGTGGAAAGAAACATCTCGATAGATATATTGCATCAAATGGAGAGTATTGTGAAGGTGACTGAAGTTTAAACATATGAGAATAGATATGCAATTTTTTGTAAAGAAATTCCAGGGTTTTTTGGGCTTAGTACTTAGTGGACTAAATGAAGGAAATCATATCTGGGTCTCTGGTTCCTAAGGAGCTCCCTTTGCCATCCCAGGTCACCCAGCCCCCTCCTGAGGAGCTCCCAGGGCTCATCCGCTGCCCTGAGGGAACCCAGGCCTTTAGGATCTCTGCCTTAGCTCCTCCCAGCTCTCTGAGGAAGACTGTCTGGCTCAGGGCCTTGGGCTGATTCTCATTTCAGGAGGTGCTGCTCGGTGACTGAGAAAAGCAGGACCCCCAGCACAGCCCTTGGAGAAGCCCCTCCTCTGAGGGGTCCCAGTCAAGATCCACAATTACCGTAATGGAAGCTTTGAAGTTTTCCAGTTCCTTCTCGGTGTTCTCTTCCGTCAGGTTGCGTTCCCTTTCAGCCTGGTTAATTCTAGATTCTAGGGTATAGCTGTCATTTCTAAAGGCCAAGGACAGTTGTACAAACACGTTCTGTTGGAACAAGAGTATAGGAGAGGTGCTAGGGAGAATTGTTGCAGAGAACAAGGCTGCAGGTGTGTGCCTTGCATGAGCATTTTGCATCCGTTCCTGGCACCAGTCACCCAAGCAGCTGAGTACATGAGAAACTCCCTTTACCCTCGGCTGCACAAAGGGTGGTGGGATGGTAATTTGAGGTCCACACGAGGTCCTTCCCAGGACCCGAAGACCAATGCATTTACTGAGGAATAATAAGAGAATAACACTCGGCTTTCCCCTGAACTTCAAGAAAATAACATCCTGTATTTAGGTTTAGATAAACTTGGGCCAACACAGCTGATTATGTAAGCAGTTTGGGGTCACGCAAGGATTTATTACACGTAGATTTTGGAGGTTTCACATGAAACTACTGTAAAGGAAGTTTGAGATGTAAGTCTTGTTGACTTAAAGCAAACTTGAACTAGCATCTTGCCTAAGTGTTCCACGTGCTCCACTGAAAGCAGCTTTAAGAGCTGCCAGGAGATTAAGTAAGGCCAGGTATGATCCCGACAGGAGCTTTCTGGAACAAATATTCCATGCCAAAAATACAGCCTGTATGAATGAACTTTGAGAGGTGATATTGATCAGACATGGAATTCCTGGAATAATAGGAAGCTACTGGGGAGGAGAAATAGACGGACTACGCAGGAAGGAAGCAATGGCCTTTATTTTGTTTTTACAGCTTTCATTGCCCTGCCTGAGTCAAATGGAAGCAGGTTTACACTGTTGGGGAGACAGAACTCTGCCTGAGCTTCCGAAGTGCACGCAAAAAGGCCCACAGTGGGCAGAAACCTCCAGACAGAGAACTGACGGCCCTGAACGGACCCAGTGACGGCGATGATGGCAACGGTGAAAGCTACTCTTCACTGAGCACCTACTATATCCCAGCAAGGCTATGAGTTGTAGGCACCTTTGCTCATTTACTCCCACAACACCGTCTCTATAGGAACTGCTAGTGCCATCACGATTAGAGAGACCAAGACCAAAGAGGTCACTAACTTGCTCAAGGTGACACAGAGTAGCAGAGCCAGGATTCAAGTGCAGACTGATTCCAGAGCCTGAGCTACTTCTGCCGTGCTGAGCTCTGACTGTGTCTGTACGCATCCGAGGACAGACGCTGGCCTGGTAAAACTGCCATGGACCGTCTTCACCAGGGTCGGTGGGTGGAGAGTCCCTGTGCCACCCAAGCCTCAGTCCAGCTAAGCTTATCAATAATGCTCAACGTTTAATGCTCTATACCTGGCTTAACCCCTCAACAGAAGAGTAAACAGAGCCCATCAAGCCCCAGGCTCCATAATTTCACAAAGCACTCGAGTTACTTACCTCGACTTCCTTTTCAGTGAGCGGAGGGGCACTGTGAAAAAGAAAAGGCACACAAATGAACTTTATCCCACCTATGAAATGAACGAAAAGGTGAATCTGAACAAGCAGCAGACCACGGGTTGCAGAAATGGAGTAGGCGGAGTTACTGAGGTGGAAAAGGTTCGGGGTAGGCTTTGTGTCAGCTCCGCAATCGGTGCGACAGCTACCACACACTGACTCCTGCGGAGGAGGTGCGGTGAGAGACCAGACGCTGGGCCAGTCCCCCGCCAGCGCCTCTGCTGTCGTGACTTCGGACAAGTCGTTTCATCTCTCTCTGTTTGCTCATCTTACAGGAGTCTTATAAGGAATATATGATGTATGTACATATGTGTGTATAAGTGTATATGTATCTATATTCATGTGTGCATGATATCCACACATGTGTTTATGTATAAATGTGGATATGTGCGTGTGTGTATTGACACACACATATTCATGTGTGGGAATATTCATGACATCCACACTGAGGTGTTAGCTATTAGGACTCATTCACAGGCTTGTTTTGAGGACTTAATAAGAAAATGCATGTGGCACATACTTTATTAACTGTGCACATCTAAGCAGCCATTATTTCTTCAGGGCTACCCAGGTCTGCACAGCCTGACCCTCCTCCTGTCTCTGAGGGTTGTGATGAGGGGCACGTGGGCCAAAGAATGAAGGGCAGAGAGGAGTGGCCAGAGCGCTTCTCCACAGCAAGAGCTGCTTCTAAGAGCTGGAATCAGAGCCTGTGCAGGGGCGTCCTCGCTAGCACAGCGCGTCCCTCTGAGAGCCTCCTCATGTGTGTGGTGCCCATAGCAAGCAGCCCTCGGACCTACACAGACACTGTTCCTGCTGCTGCGGCTCTTGCTGGTGGCTAAAGCCGGCCCTGTCCTGAAACCCGGACAATGTAAATAACGCACGGGCCCTTTCCTGTGCTGGGGTGGGAGCGCTGGGAGAGGCCCTCCCAGCGTCACAGGACTTGGCAACAGAGTGTGCCGTTGATAAGACTCTCAGGAAACACAGCTTCCTCCCTTTGACAGGTGTGGAGGAACCCCAAGAGCAAAGGTAGGGGTCAGCTACCCCTGCAAGTGCCTGGTTCTCACCTCGACAAGTGACTGTGAGAGCCTTCCTGTCAGGAGGAAGCAACGAGACCCCACGGCCAGCAAGTCAGCAAAGTACAGAGCACGAGATAAACAACCGCAAAGACGGTCGGTGCTCACAATTCTTGTCGCAGCCCCACCCGTCAGGCCCTTTCTGCTGTGGGCCGGCCAGCATCATCTCACAGAGCATGCACGCGCTGCATAAATGATTTATCAGAACTTGTTAAGCTTGCCATTGACTCCTGGCTTTGTTTGGATAGTAGGTGGTATTCACACATTTTTACCACTTATTAACCAAACTTATTTTTCTATTTTGATGGCCCATTTTCTGCTTTTTTTTTTTTTTGGTGTAGAACACACTTTTCAAAAACATGCACAAAGCCTGAGAACTCAGGGAGGTGCCACGTGGCAGAGCCAGCACCTGATCCCGAGATCTGTGCCTTGTGAACTGGCATAGGCACACACCTCCAAAGGGACACAGGTCTAGCAGGCGACATACCCGGTGACCATTCTGGATGGCTTTGCCTGCCTAAAATTCAAACTCCCTTAACAGGCCTTAGAATAAAATCAAGGCCCTCCATGAGCCGGCCTCCTCCAGACCCCCCACTCTCCAGCCGCACTGACCATTCTGTGCCTCAAATGCACCTCATGTGGCCCCAGGGCCTTTGCAGTTACTGTTCTTTCCTCTTTGTTCCCACTCTCTTTTGTAACAACTTTATTGAAATATAATTCATGTACTATAAAATGTACAATACATTCACAGAATTTTACAACCATCACTATGGTCAGTTTTAGAACTTTGCTACCTGCCCTCCCCGCACAGCCCCTGTACCCAGTAACTAGCAGTCACTCTTCACTCTGTGTCTTTCCCAACCACCCGGCCCCTGCGCCTCAGTCCTACGCAGCCATTAATCTACTTCTCACCTCTATGGATTTCCTTATTCTGGATTTCTTATAAATGAAATCATACAACATGTAGTCTTCTGTGATTGGCTTTTTTCACTTAGCTTAATGTTTTCAAGGTTCATCCACATTATAGCACATGTCAGTATTTTATTTTTATGGCTGAATAATATTCCATTGTATGGAGATATCACATTTTGCTTATCCATTCATCAGTTGATGGATATTTGGGTTGTTTCCACTTTTTGGCTGTTATTGAACATTTATGTACAAGTTTTTGTATGGACATAAATGACGTCTGTCTGGAAAAAGTCCAACCATTGTTAATATAATGAGAATGGTTTATGCGACATCGATGTAACTTGGCAGCCAAGGAGAGTGGACTGGAATGTGCGTGTGTGAACAATGATGACTTCACTGTACTAGTCAGTGGGGGTGGTAGATGCTGTTGAGTGAGCATGTGTACTGTGTGGCCCTCGCATTCAAATCGACTGGGTAGAGCAATGAAATTGCAAAAAATTTTGCATTAAGATTGCACATTCATCCACAGAAACTATTTGGATGATTCAGAAGGCTGCATCTATGGGCAACTGGTGATTGGCAGCTTCACCACGACAACATGCCTGCTCATGCATCACATCTCATGCAGAGTTGTTTGGTGAAACATCAAATCACCCAGGTGACTCAGACCCCTTACAGTACAGATTTGGCACCCTGTGACTTCTGGCTTTTCCCCAAACTACAATCACCTTAAAGGGGAAGAGGTTTAAGACCATTGATGAGTTTCAGGAAAATACAACTGGGCAGCTGATGGCAATTGGGAAAACTCTGTGAGGCTCCAAGGTACCTACCATGAAGGGGACTGAGGCATCACTGTCCTGTGTACAATGTTTCTTGTATCTTGTATCCTCTTCAATAAATGTCTGTTTTTCATAATACATGGCTAGTTGCCTTCTAAACAGACCTGTATTTTCATTTCTCTTTGCTATATACCTAACAGTGGAACTGCTGGTTCATATGGTAACTATGCTGAACTTTTTAAAGAACTGCCAAACTGTTATTCCTAAGTGGCTGAATCATTTTGCTGAGGATTCCAAGTCCTCCACATTGTTACTGTTCATCTTTTTCAGTATGACTATTCTAGTGGGTGTAAAATGTAACATCTCATTATCACTTTGATTTGCATTTTCCTAATGACTAATTATGTTGAGCATCTTTTTAAGTGCTTATTAATTCCTCATATATATTCTTTGAAGAAATGTCTACTGAAATCCTTTACCCATTAAAAAAATTAGTTGTCCCTTTATTGGATTATAAGAGTTCTTTATATATTCTGGAAACAAGTCCCTTATCAGATACATGATTTGCAAATATTTTCTTCCATTCTGTCAGTTGTCTTCTCCCTTTCTTGATGGTATTATTGTTTGCATCACAAAATTTTTTAATTTTGATGAAATAGCTATTCATCTATTTTCACTCTTGATGCTTGTGACTTTGGTGTCATATCTAGAAACCATAGACTAACCCAAGGTCACAAAGATTTGCTCTTCTATTTTATTTTAACAGTGTAAAGCATTAGCACTTACATTTAGACCAATGATCTATTTTTAGTTAAGTTTGTATATTGTGAAGGTAGGGTATGGTATTACTTTTTTGCATGTGGCTATCCAGTCATCTCAGAATGATTTGTTGAAAAAAAAAAACCCTGTGCTTTTTGTCTTGGAATTCCTTCACCAAAATCTTTGCATGGATAACTTCTTTTTGTCATTTGCATGTCTCAACTTAATTACTACTTTATCATGGAGGCCTTCTTTGACCCCCTTCCCAATGGTCCCATGTTATTCTCTGTCTGTGCCCATTCATGGTCTCCCTAGCAACTTTGCTATCTGAAATCATTCATTTTGTGATTTGGATATTATTTGTCTCCCCACCCAGAATGTAAGTGCCATGAGAACAGGGACTGTGTCTTCTTGTTCTCCATTCTAATGTGTGGCACATAAAAAGTACTCAATGAGTATTTGTTGATTAAATGCCTGTTTATTGCTCCTTTTGCTGTTTGACTCTGGAATATCTTATCCGGTAACATCTTCTCTTTGCACTTTTTTAAACCAATTACTGACCTTGTATCTAATTTGGGTTCTAGACCTGGTTTTTCTACCATTCAGTTTGCTGACCCTATGAGTTCTTTCTTGGTATAGTTCAATCCCAATTCTTATAGTTCACATAGAACATGAAACAAATTCCTTCTGCATATTAAAACTCAAGTGTAATCTTTCCATGCTTCTGCTGGGGAAAGGAATCTTGAAGCTCTGGCTTCCTTCTGTTGGATGGCATCTTACATGACAGTTTGTCCATCTCTCTCAAACCCTAAACCAGAGCTGGAGAGTTCTGGGCCCAAACAAGGGCCTGATTTGGGAACAGCTTCTCCTAAGGCCAAAAGCAGGGAGGCTGGTTTGGTGGCCAGAGCAGGGAGGTTTGGGATGGGACCCATGGCTACTGACACAATGTATGAGAGACACTGATCTCAGTCTGACGGCCTGGACTACATGCTTCAGAAGCTGACCTTATTCATTAACCATGCAAGCTCAGTCTGGCCTCATGGTTGGTAGCTGGTAGCTATTAACTCACTGAGGGATGATAGAACTGCTCAGTCCCCATCTCCTGGGGAAGCTGAGAAAATTTAATCAGCTGGAGGTGTGCCCTAATCATACTAATTGTCTTCAACTTTACAGAAGAAAAAGAAGCCAACAGCTCTCTTGACCAGCCTTGTTCCTTGCAAACCAAAGAGCACCGGTGATTGTTTTGGTACTTTGACAGGTGCCTGGTATAGCTGAAAAGGCAGCTCAGTCTCTGACTCCGTCACCTACCAGCATGTTGCTTTGCTTCTCTGTTCCCCCAACTAAGACAAAGTAAAATGTTCCTTTTCTCCTCACTGGGTTGTCACAAACACCAAAAGACACGCAGCATGTAAAATGCTCTGTCACCTGCAGCGCACTTGGGTGCTTCTCCTCTGGTTTCCTGTCTCTGGACATTCCCTCTGTGCCCTCCTGCCAGGTGACTGGCCTAAGTCACTCCCTCCTCCAGCTGCGAATTCAGTCTGCTTCTGACTTGTTTCTAGCACTTTTTTTTTTTTACATTTTTTCACATTTTGGGAAATCTCCACAAAATTTTATTTTTTTAAATATATTTTATTGATTATGCTATTACAGTTGTCCAATTTTTTCCCCTTTGCCCACCTCTGCCTGGTACCCCCCTCCCTCCAGCAATCCCCTCCTTAGTTCATCTCCATGGGTTGTGCACAGAAGTTCCTTGGCTTCTCCATTTCCTATACTATTTTTAACATTCCCCCTGTCTATTTGTACCTACCAATTACGTTTCTTATTCCCTGCACCTTTTCTCCCATGCTCCCTCTTCCCCCTCCAAGCTGATAACCCTCCACGTGATCTCCATAGCTATGATTCTGTTTCTGGGCTGGTTGTTTGCTTAGTTTACTTTTTTAGATTCAGTTGTTGATAGTTGTGAATTTGTTAGCATTTTAATGTCCACAATCTTAATCTTCTTCTTTTTCTTAAATAAGTCCCTTTAACATTTCATGTAATAATGGCTTGGTGATGATGAACTCCTTTAGCTTTACTTTGCCTGGGAAGCACTTTATCTGTCCTTTCATCCTAAATGATAGCTTTGCTGGATAGAGTAAACTAGGCTGTAGGCTCTTGCTTTTCATCACTTTGAATAATTCTTCCTTCTAGCCTGCCAAGTTTCTTTTGAGAAATCAGCTGACAGTCTTACGTGAACTCCTTTGTAGGTGCCTCTGCTTTTTTCTTGCTGCTTTTAAGATTCTCTCTTTATCTTTAACCTTTGGCATTTTAATTATGACGTCCCTTGGTGTGGTCCTCTTTAAGTCCAACTTTTTTGGGACTCTCTGTGCTTTCTGGAATTGCATGTCTATTTCCTTCACTAAATTAGGGAAGTTTTCTTTCATTATTTTTTCAAATAAGTTTTCAATTTCTTGCTCTTCCTCTTCTCCTCTGGCATCCCTGTGATTTGGATGTTGGTATGTTTGGAGATCTCGCAGAGAGTCCTTATACTAACCTCAATTTTTTTAATTCTTTTTTCATTTTGCTGTTCTTGTTGAATGCTTATTTCTTCCTTATTATTGATTTGAATCCTGGCTTCCTTCCCTGTACGGTTGGTTCCCTATCGATTTTTCTTTATTTCACTTGGTGTAAACTTCATTTCTTTGAGCTTCCTGATCACCAGTGTTTTGAACTCTCCATCTGATAGGTTGGTTATCTCCGTTTCATTTAGTTCTTTTTGGGGTTTGTTCTATTCTTTCATTTGGGCCACATTTATCTATTCAATTTGGCAGCCTTCCTGTGTTTGTTTCTGTATATTAGGTAGAGCTGCTTTGACTCCCTGTCTTAGTAGCATGGCCTATTATAGAAAAGGCACCTGCAAATTGTGTGGGGAGGGGCCTTAGGTAATTGCCAGGACAGGAAAACCCACTTCACTGCTTTGTGGCTCTGTGTGTGGGGAGGGCGCAGAGAGGGGACAATGCTGCTGCCTGGCTTCTAGAGGTTTACCCAGCACTTACCCTATTTCCAGTCTCTTCACCCACTTCCCGTATGAGACTAATGCCCTTCCAGCTGCTGCCCTGGTGCAGAATCCCAGAGTGGGTGGGTTTGTGTTCATTCTAAGTCTGTGCAGGCCCTTTAAGCTGAGTCTCCTGAAAATCCAGCAGTTCTATCCACTGCCCCAACCCCCACTTGTTTTTACAGCCAAAAGTTATAGTGATTTATCTTCCTGGCACTAGAACACTGGGCTGTGTGGTCTCAGCTGGGGCTGGGATTACTCCCAATGTATCCCTCCTAATTTTTTATCTACCATACATGAATGTGGGAGTGTCCATTTCGCTGCTACCACCGCTTCTCCATGCCACACCGCATCTCTGCGCCTCTCTGCCCATCTCCATGACTCTGCCTCTCCTACCCATTTGGATAAATGTGGCTTCTTTAAATCCTTGGTTGTCAGACTTCCATACAGCTTGAATTTATGTCAGTTCTGGGCATTATTTCTTTTGACATCTAGTTGTAATTCTTTCTATGGTTGCATGAAGAGGTGAGGCATGTCTGCCTTTGCCTCCATCTTGACTGGAAGTCCCCTCTAACACTTTCCTTGATATTGGTTTAGTTGCTCAGTCCCTTTGAGTATTGCCTTAATGACTCTGTTTTTGTTGATTATAGTGTGGAATTTGAACACATAACACCTGATGGGAAAAACTTGTTTTCCTTTCATATTTATCCCTGAATCAGGAAGCTCTGTTATGTCTGGTCACTCCTTTTAATGGCCTTTGTGCCCAACAGTTTAGTCCCCAGGTTTCTGGGCTTGGTAGGAAGCCTCATTTGCAGACCCTTAACCAGTTCCTATTGCTTAGCGATACCCTATTTTCTCTCCTTTATACTCTAAACTATTCACTTTTTAACCCAGTTATCAGGGCCTGTTATGTGCTGATAAAACACTAAGTGCATGCTCACACACCATCTCATTTATCTATCAATGATAAATCCCTGTTATAAGGTGAGGAGACTGGGGCTTGGGAAATGAAGCCACTTTATCCCCATGTGTAGAAGATCCTGGTAGGTTTGCCAAGCAATCCTTCTTCATGTGGTCCCAAATGTTCTACATCTCCATCTATGCAGATACCAGATCTTAAATTCTCTCAATTATAAGTAAATTGTAGAGCTGGGATTAAAACCAGGCCTCCTGGCCCAAAGCCCACCACTCTCTGTTGTCATGAGCCTCTTGGTGAGCATTGTGCATGTCTACGAACCCCACCTGCTCTCTAAGTTGGATCCATCCTACCTGGCCCCTCATTATTCTTTTTGTTTGAGAGGCATTTGCCCTGTCTGGACCATTGGACCCTGATCTGTTTGGGGTCAAAAATCAAGGCTGGTGCACTATGTGTCCCATCTAGAATCTAACATAGGCCACCTCGTACAGGTCTTCTGCAACCCATGCCCTGATTTTACCTTCCAGGAAGAGACTTGTGGACCCGCAGTTTGCGCAGCAGCATGTCAGAAATATTGGGCATGACATCCAAACCACTCTTTGACTCTTCTTCCTCAATAGCTGGGGACAGTTCAGAAGGGAGCCCTGAAAGAAAAAAGTGCTTAACTTATATGTCTGTTTGAAATCACTGTAGTTCTGTTGGCAACTTGGTTCAGTGGATAGGAAGAGCTTTAACAGTTATAAGAACTTAATTCTATTCCTGGGGCTTTATAATTGTTATTTTATCCTCACAATGACTCAGAAAGCTAGAACTTTATTTTCTCATTTTACAGGTGGGTAAACCAAGACTTGGCAAGGTTAAGAATTTGCCTCAGGTCACAGAACTAGTAAATGGCATAGGCAGGCTTCAAACCAATTCTGTTTGCTCCAAATTCTATGTTCTTCCCATTGCTTCCTAAAGTACCAAGCAGGTTCTTGTGTCTTGGGTCAGAGTTTGGTTTCTGGCAACTGGAAGGTAGTTGACTATTTGGCATAATTTTTTCAAAAATCCCTTCTCTTTAGCAGGTTTTTCAGAAGGACTGTTGCCCAATTATTCTTCCTCAAATGAATTCAACAGTTCAATCACCTGTGGCCTACCTAGAAATCAACATCTGGTTCCACATCCCCAGAAGTAGGAACAGAAACAGAGTTTTTCTAGGGTAAATCTAAGGTTATTAGGTCTTTTAAAGATCTCAAACACAAATGCCTCCTAGTCAACAGAACAAATGAAGAGGCTTTTTTTATCTCCTAAAGCTATCTGGGGTCTTGCTCTGAAGGCAGAAAGAACAAATGAAATATTTTCTTTCCCATAAATCTTTCTCCTGTTTGAAGACAGCTCTTGTACCTCTCCCAAAATTTTCCTACTCCAGGCTCTATCCCCGTTTTCCCAGATGCTCACTACGACCCACTGTGGCCCATGGCCTCCAGCTCCCTGCCTGCACACATCTGGTTGTTGCTCTCCCAGAGGCCCAGATGTGCTCTCACAAGGTCTTAGCTCAGAAAGGCACTGGCACATGTCCCAGACATTCACATTTGTTCTTCATGCAGCATAGACTTGGTGTGCCTTACTATGGGCTCCCGGTACATTAGGATTAAAAAGCCTCAGATCTCTTTTACTTGCACCAAATCAGGTATTTGCATCCCATATCATGGTTACTTTCCTTTTGCATGCAAGACTTCATAGTCATACATTTTACCATCTCTAGTGGGATTTGACCTAGAAGATTTCCAACCTGCTCAATAATTTTCCAGAATTGTAGGCCAGGCTATAGGCACAGTTGTGCTAGCCATCCAAATGGAGCTAAGATTGGGAATCGTGTTGATTAGAAGCCTCCTCACCAAGGGAGACCACGTAGAGAGGAGGCACAGTTTGGCTCAAGGTAAATAATGCTTAAATACTTTGAGCTTTCCAATAACAGGATGGTGTTCATGAGTTTCCTGGTACTCAAGGAATCCCAGCAAAGCCTGGAGGGCTATTTGTCAAAGATGGGGCAAGCAGGGGTTCTTCTTTGAGTATAAGATTAAACTAGATATTCTCTTAGTTACCTGTCACCTCTTGGGTTCTGTCCTGGCATTTATTGATCTTTGACATTTCCAAGTGACAGATGGTAAGTCCTGTGGTGCTTCTGGTCTCACTCTATCAATACCCAGCAGAGAGATAAATAAGCAATGGGCTCCTGAGAGTTCTATATGATTGAACCATACTAAAGTCTAATAATCACATGAAAGTCATAGCAGGAGCTTTCGCCTAGAAAAGTTCCCCTGGTTGAGCAGCCCCCCACCCCAAAAGTACTCCTAGCCTTGCTAAAATGGTGGTCTGCACAGTGATCCAAGAGCTGATGGATCCCAGAATCAGCCCACCTCTTCCTAAATTTAACCAAATGAACTTAACGATAACAACAAATTTTAAAATCAACTAAAAATATAGCAGCAACTCTCAAATATGGAAAAAGGCAATAATTTTTTTTTAAATAATGGCCAGAGAACGACAAACTTATTGGAAATAAGTGTAGAGCTCTTACCCTTAAGAACCCTTTCTTCTTCCCTCAAAGACTCAGTACCGAGAGGAAGATGAGAGGAAAAATGCTGGCGAAGAGAGCAGTACTACAGAGTGGGAAGGGAAGCGGACTGAGAAGGTGAGCCAGCGGCCAGCAGAGGAGATTCAGAGTGTTTCTCTTGAGGAGAAAGATCTCCATGCCACCATAGCAATATTCTAGTCAGTGAAAAAATTACCAGTGCTGCTATTTCTTTTTCTTAATGAGGAGGAGGGAAAAGAAAAGACAGAAGGACTGCACAGTAGTCTACCGGAGCTAATTACATGGAAAAGTATGGAGGGATTTACCAGAAAGGAAAATGAAGAGAAAATAAATAAAACAAGCTTCTATGATGGAGTGAGACACATGGAAAGCCCCAGCTGAAGCTATTCCCCACCACCGCCTGCCTGCCGTTCCTGAGAAATAGCACAGTGGTCAGACTCCTCGGAATTGATCTGTTTTCCTTCCTTTACCTGACCGGATAGTGACAGTGTCTGCTGGAAATACTTGGATCAAAGCTGGAAAATAAATGCCTGAGTAGGTAATCTCTATAATTCTACCCTGAATTGGTGAAATAATCCATAACCCGTTACTCCCCACCTAAGGGGATAAGATAAGCCCCATTTTGGTGTAATAAACGTAAGTGTTGGACTATAAAGAAAGTTAGAAAAAGCAGAAACCAGTCTCCCAAAACTACTGTGCACAGCTCCATCTGAGCCCTCCCTTTTTCCCACCATCCAGCAATAACGAAGCCGGCACAGAACACTCCGTCCTCAACTAAGTGCCGCAGGGAGGCCACAGATCGCAGATAAGGTGGGAAGGAAACTGACCCACACAATATATATATCTAGGTAAACAGAAAATCCAGGTAGAAATGGCCATGTAAAAAGAAATAAAATAGAAACAAATGGCATGGCAACTATATAAAAATACTAGAGTCAAAATAGGAAGGAAGGAAAGAAGAAAGGAAACATCAGGAGACAGATGTCAGGATAAAAGCTTAGATGCACCCTGGCAGGTGTGGCTCAGTGGATTGAGTACCAGCCTGCAAAACAAAGGGTCGCAAGTTCAATTCCCAGTCTGGGCATATACCTGGGTTGTAGGCCAGGTCCCCAGGAGTGGGTGTGTGGGAGTCAACCACACATTGATGTTTCCCTCTCTCTCTCCCTCCCTTCTGCTTTAAAAACAAATAAATAAAATCTTTTAAAAAAACCATAGATGCAACAAACAGAGCAGAAGTGCATTTTTGTGCAAAATTTGTACCATGAATTCTTTGATTTGTGGAAAAATTGGAACCTGAAGAATATAAAAATAGGGAATCAGAGATAAGATGAGAGACTCACACAAAGATTAAAGAAGATTACAATTTAAGGAAATAAACAGAAGACTGAAATAACAGAACTAAGCAGGAAATTATAAAAATATAGAACTAACCAATGTGCTGAAAATATGAAAGAATAAAACAGATACAGCCTCAAACGGAATTAGTAAGAAGGATGAGAGAGACTGAGATGAGCACACGGAATTTAAAGCAGGAGAAACTGAAGTATTTGGAAATGGAATAATGAATCTGCACTGGAGACAATGATGAGAAATTAATGCATTATGGTGTCTCTGAAGTAGTGAAAAAAAGAAACAAAGAACATATCCAAAGGTAATAAAAGAAGAAAAATTTCCCCTGATTGAGATAAAGCTGAACTTGCAGACTGCATTTTATATAAGAATGAAATGCTTCTCCAACTGCCGTCATAGAAAGAATAAGCCATCTGCAGGGACAGGCGAGGGCTGAGGGGTGCTGGGAACAGCTGGTCTCGGACTTCTTTACAACATTGAGGACTGTGCAGCATTCACAAAGCTCTGAAGAAAAAAGTGGCCGGGAATGTATTACCATCCAAGCTGTCCTCCAAGAATTAAAGACAACACTTTGCCCTAGCCAGTGTGGCTCAGCTGGATAGAGCATCATCCCAGACAGTGAAAGCGTGCAAGTTCGATGCCCAGTCAGAGCACATACCTAGGTTGCAGGTTCGATCCCCGGTTGGGGTGCATACAGGAAGCAACCAATTGATGTTTCTCTCTCCCTCTCTCTCTCTCTTTCTGTTTGTGTGCATGTGTGTGTCTCTCTCCCCCTCCTTCTCTCTCAAAAGCAATGGACAAATGTCCTTGGGTAAGGATTTTAAAAAAAAGAATTAAAAACATTTTCAAACATGCTAGAATTTAGGGAACATAGCACCTCTGAGCTCTTCTAGGAAAACTATTGAATAATGAAATCCAGCTAAACAAGACATACGCCAAAATTACAACATTGGGAATGAGCAGCCATGGTAAAGGGATTAGTGGTGAGCGTTAAATCCTTTCACATGTAAGTTTAAGGGTTAAACAACTATGAAACTATGGTTACAGAATAAAATGTAAATACTATAGACTTAACAATATAAAAAGAATAATATATCATTGGTATATATGGAGATGAAAAGGCAGGAAGAAATAATAAAGGTGCCATTTCATCTTTTGCTATAGGACGACATAGTTAATCCAAATTTGACACAGGTGATGTGAAGTGCCTCAATAGCCCCATACCTTTAATGCATTTCATAATATATCTTTTAAACATTTAACCATGAATTTCTCTTTTTTTTATTTTTGGAGAATGCAATTACCAAAATTCAGCATGTCCTACAGTTTCACTTCACTTTAATTGTAATTCAATTAAATTTTAACATATTTTATTTCAAAGAAAGTATTTCTAGCACTATAACCTCCCTCCTCCTGTGTCTGTGGGGAAGGGGACATCTGGTGTAAGCTATTTTTACTTTCCTCTTTGTGTTTTTCACTATTAGTTGAATTTTAAAATAATGAACAGGAGCTGATTTTAACAAAAGTCACACATTTGTTTTTTTAAATATCTGCCTATACTAGCTCATTCCAATGAAAGCATTTGTTTCTGGCCATCTCAGGGACTTAGAAGAGTAACTCTCGGTATCTGTGGTTAGAGGGTGTTCTGAGCCCCCAGGAGACCGCTAAGCGACCGGCTGGGGATAAACTTTCTTCAGATCCATCTCCGGGAGGCCTCTTCCTTGTCCGAGACTGAGGGCTCTGAGCCCAGGCCGGGGTGTCTGGAAGGACTGCAGTTTAATGCACATCGTTGCCTCGGCCCACACTTGTCAACACCCAGGTCCAGAAACCCACCCACTTCTAGGAATTTGGTGTAATTCCACTTCTAGGACATTGGCACCTCGATCAGGATAACCAAAGCCATTTCAACAGCTACCATTTATTGAACATCAACCACGCATCAGACACACTTTCTTGTTCTTCCTTACAACAACTCTGCAAAGAAAACAGGGCTAAGCTCATTTTCTGGGGAAACCGCAAGCTGGAAACTGAGGCTCAGCTAAGTTAGTCAGATTCCCCAGGGTCCCAGCTAGTTAGTATAGAGCCAGGATGCAAAACCAGGTCTGTCAGATTGTGACATCCAAGTTGCTCCCTACGCCCCTTCAACATGTCCAAACCCAAACTCACTGTCTTTATTCTCAAATGAGTCTCTTCATGCTCCAAGTCCTAATTAATGGCACCTTCATCCCTCAGCCATGTAGACAGATTTCTGGGGGACTTCTGAGTCTCTCCACCTCATCTCCTCACCAAGTCCTGCCAAACTGACCTCCACAGAGCTCTCAAACCTGTCCTCACTTCCCTACCTGTCCATTGCAGTCTACAGTCTCATCACCTCTCACCAGGCTGTTTCCCCACCCTCCGAGCTGGTCTGTCTCCCTCTAGACTATCCTGTTTTAGGCCAGCTGTCATAATCGGTCCAAAATTATTCTCAAACTTAATTTTTATCCTGATGCTTCCTTACCTGCAGGCTTCTTTGGCTTTACAAGAGGTACTGGATAAAGTTCAAACTCATTAATTGCCCCTCAAAACCTTCAGTCTCCCTGGTTTCCACCTGTTCTCCACTCTTGCTGCCCATCTCTCTGGGACAGAGGGCCCATCCTTGACTCAGATGGATTCCTCTGTTCCCAGAACATGCCAAACCCCAGAAAATGCCTGCATTCCTTTGCTCCTGCTGTTCCTTCTGCCTCGGATTCTCTTCTCTTCCTCATCTCAAAACTGCTTCTCCTGGAAACCTGTCCTGATTCACTCACCACTACTGAGCTGGCTGCTTCTTCCTCCATGTTGTTGCCTACAGCAGCACCTCACCATCCAGTGCTAATAGGGAACAAGATGGATCTTAGAAGTAAAATCATCAGATAAATGAATTTGACTCTTATAAACACCAAATTTTTAAGAAGAAAATTAACCATGGCAGGTGTTCAGTAAATGCATACTTCCTCCTATTTTCTCTTATTTCTAGGATGTGAGTGGTTAAGAGCTCTAGCTTCACCATTTCCCGCCCGCATAGCCTTGGGCAAATTTCTTGTTTTCTAGATGCCTCAGTTTGCTCATGTGTAAAATGGATATGACAGTGTCTATGTCACTGAGCTCATATAATGCTTTGATGTGATACTGGTCTTCTTTTTTTTTACTCCTCCCCCAAGGATATGTGCATTGATTTCAGAGATAGGAAGGGGGAAAGAAACATTGAATGGTTGCCTTCTGCTGGTGCCCCAACCGGAGATTGAACCCACAACCGAGTTATGTGACCTGACTGGGATCGAACCCACAATCTTTTGGTGAATGAGATGACATTCCAACCAACTGAGCCACCTGGCCAGGGCCTGGTCTTTATTCTAACAGAAAGCTGGCATATATTTTAATTCTTTTAATCAAGGTTGTGGAACTCTATCTTGCCAGCTAAGTGAGACGGACAGTGCAGGAGATGTGGTGGGCAACCGTGTGTCTGATTGATATCTGCAGAGTTCTAACTTCCTTTTCCTGCATTCTGAAAGCCCCGCCAAAGAGGCTCATTCCCTCTGTATCCAGGACAGAAGGCTTTGGGAGTCCTCCCAGGGAGCTGGGGAGGCTGGCCCTTTAACATCTCTAAACACAGCAGTACAGATGAGCTCATGGGGTAAACTCGAGTCTCTTATAATGATTGTTTGCTGTTCCTTTGGGAGATGGAGAAGATCCTTATCAGAACATTCCAGAATCTTAAGAACTTTGGCGCTCCTTCAGTTTCTGAGGCCGGGGTGGGGGTGGGGCAGTGCTTTTCCCTGTTGCATGCGGTCTCTCCAACAATCCAACCAGTTCTCTTCACAGGGACCACTTGTAGGATGTTCGGATCTTGTGGGATGTAGGATCATTCGGAGGTCATTTCCAGCCAAAGACATGAGACTCACTGTGGGTCTGTTCTGGGGCTAAATACTGGGGATGCAGAGATGCAAACGGCTCAGCCCCCGTCACCATGGAGAGGGCCTTGTCCCGGCTGTCACAATCAGTTCCCTTGGCTGTCTCAACAGCCTAACAGCCTCCTATCTTGTCTCTTTGTCTGCAGTCCTGATCCCCTTTCCCAGACCAATGCACTGGCCACACCATCTTCAGACGTTTCATTCTGTTCTTAGAACGAGCATTAGAGTGCTCAGTAGGAACCGCTATGCGGTTAGCCCTCCAGCATCTTGGGATCCTCAGCAACTCATTCCTCTTTTTAAGGCTCAGCACATGCTCTTCCCTCTACCAGGAATGTCCTTGCCCGATGAACTCCCATTCAGTCTCTAGATAGCTGCTCAAATGTCACTCTTCTAAGGGAGACATTCCAACACCTCCAGGCCCTTCACCCTTATAAAATCTATCACAACATGAAATGGAGTGAATGTTTCCCTAGTCTTTGTCCCTGTAGATAATAACTCTTCTTATTCAGGACCACAGTGATTTCTTTCTATATATGAAAATTATTAATTAATATATTAAATGATAAAATATACATTATTCTTTCAATACATATCCAAAGCAATTCAATAAAATTTAACATAAATCTTGAAACTTGTAAG
>PVJI01008127.1:0-73213 GCA_004026765.1 Micronycteris hirsuta
TGACCGTACCTGGGATGAACTGCTCCCACTACACTAGCGCTGCGCTGCTCTGCCCTTCGTCTGCCCAGTTGTCAGGCATCTGACTCAGAAAGAGATAGATTCTGTTTATATTGCTTGTTAGCGGATGGGAATGGAGGAGTGACTGGGAAAATGTGGCAAAATCAAATTTTACATCTTGAAGTCCTCACCCCAACTACCTTAGAACATGACTGTATGCAGAGAGACAGTCTTCAAAGCGGTGGTATAGTTAAAAGGAGGTTACTGGAGTAGACCATATCCCAATATGCACTGGGTCCTTACAAAAAGAGGTTAGGACACAGGAACCCCCAGAGGGAGGATGACGCCCAAAAATGACCGTCTACATCCAAAGAGAGAAGCTCAGAAGAAACCAAACTTGACGACACCTTAATATTGAACCCTTAGCCTTCAGAACTGTGAGGCAACATTTCTGTTGTTTAAGCCCCCAAGTCTGTGGTGCTATCTTATGCAGCTCTGAGAAACTAATTGCCTGACCCATGGAGACAGGTTTAACTGGAAAGGTGGTAGGTAAATATAAATTCAGCTTTGAGTTGATTTAGCCTTGCATCGTCTGGGACAGTGCAGAAATTTCAGAACTGGACTTGGAAGATAACAGTGAGCTGGATAAAGTGTATTATTGGGTCATCGCTATTTGGGTGGTAGATGAAGCCATGAGAATAAATGGAATTACCCAGAGAGAGGCACAGAGTAAGACAGACAAGGCCAAGGATGAGTGCCTCGGGACATGTGCAGGTCTGAATAAATGTGCCTGCTTGCTCACAAATGTACTTGAACATATCAAATGGGGTTATTCACCGGAGAGAGGTCACTTAGGGAGATACTAAATTTTGGATAGTTTGGATAGAAAATCATCTGTAAATGAAAATTGTTCATGTGATATTTCTCAAAATGAATAATTTTGTCATCTGAGACTATTTATCCCTGTGATCCACCTGAAAAATATTTAGCTTAAAAAAACTAAGTAGAAATAAAGTCTGGGCTTTTTTTTTTTTTTTTTAATCAATCTGGTTTTGTTTTTTTTTTTTTTAAAGATTTTATTTATTTATTTTCAGAGAGAGGAGAAGGGAGGGAGAAGGAACAATGTATGGTTGCCTCTCACATGGCCCTCACTGGGGACCTGGCCCGTAACCCAGGCATGTGCCCCGACTAGGAATCGAACCGGGACCCTCTGGTTCCCAGCCCGCGCTCAATCCACTGAGCTACACCAGCCAGAGCTGGGCTTTTTTTTTTAAAGAAAGAACTCTCATAACTGGCAAAACAAAATTCTTGCTGAATAACAAGGTAAACTAAAAATTTAGGTTCCTGAAATTTAAGGTCTTCATGTGGTGGCAGTGCCATTAATTTATTTTTTATTTTTTAAAGGTTATATTTATTTCTAGAGAGACAGGAAAGGAGGGAGAATGAGAAGGAGAGAAACATCGATGTATAACAGGTACATTGATTGCTTGCCTCTCACAGGTCCCCAAGTGGGGGCCTGGCCTGCAGCTGAGGCATGTACCTCAACAGGGAATCAAACCAGTGACCCTTTGGTTCACAGTCCAGTGTGCAATCCGCTGAGCCACACCAGCCAGGACTGGCAGTGCCGTTTTTTGAATATCTCAGAATACTGTAATATTCATTGGTAAACTGAGAAATAGGAATGTCTATAGAAAACTATTTTGAAAAGAAGAGACAACTTCAAGTCTTTAGTGAGAAAGAATAAAATGTCACTGACACTAGAAATAAAAAAAAAATATCAGAGGGTTTTTCCAAGTTCAAAGTCAGTCCACTCTGTGTGTATTTGGGTATATGCAGATTTAATGTCAGATTTCAGTATATCTTCCTATTAGAAGAGAATTTTATTTTATAGTAAAGGTTAATGTCTCTCATTTATCTAACTTATACTGAGCATGTATATATGGAGTTAATTTTTTTAAATAACAATTTTTTTAACAAAATCTCTCCACCTCATGCTGGTCCTTCTTCCTCTGACACCGGACTCTCCAATCCTTTGCCAGCTTTGACTCTCAAGTGTGTGCACAATATCCAACAATTGGATGGGACATTGGAGGTATATTAGCACAATCCTTTCACTTTATATCTGCTGAGTTGAGTGAGGGGCACAGAGCCTGGGGCCTGCCAAAGGCCGTATCACCAGCTGATGTGTGACCTGGAACGAGAGTCCAGGGCTGCTTCCTCTAAGCCCCTTCACCAAGTGTCCTCTGAGACCACCTACATCATCTCACCCACAGCCCACACACATGTACACTCTCTGAGCTTCACCTTTCTCTCTGTTTTCCATAATTACCTCTATCTTACCTCTCAGCAGCAAACTTTCAGTTGTGGTCACCTCTACCTACCTTGACCTTCTCCCTGCCTCTCAACTTGGGCTTAATGTAGTAGCAGTAATGTAATGTTCCAATAACAAATATTGAGCGCTCACAATGTTCCATTAATTAAACATTTTACATCTATGACATTATTTAATTTTCACACAACTTGTGAAGTAAATACCATCATTTTCCTTATTTTGTAGATGAGATTTAGGGAAGCTTTCTCTCTGAACTCACCTTGTTATTAATGAATAAAAATGTGACTTGAACCCAGTCCATCTGATTCCAAAGTTGGAGCTGTTACCTACAATGCTATATTGCCTCCCATACAGATGGTCCCACATTTTGAGCCACAGTGTGATCGGTGGGCAAGTCTGCCCAGTATCACAGCTGAGAAGGTCTAAATGACAACTGGATCTTTACCTTGAAATCAGGACTCCAATGAGCTGTTTTCTGCTTCTGGCTCATTTTTGCAATTCTAGCCCCAACTGGACTATTCAGTTCCAAAATTTAATCTTAACCTTAACATTGAAAATGGGGAAGAAAGGAAAGGGAGTGTATAGAAGACTGTGGTGAAGGAAGAAGAGACGATGGAACGAGAATCAAAGGCTGGGAGAATCCGAGGCCGAGGAGATGTAAAATGCTTATAGCAAGAAGCAAAAATCTGAACCTTACTACTTTGCTTTTCTGACCCAACTGAACATCTTGGTGCCCTATCACCCTCCTGCTTGCGTTTTCTATTTTCTTACTACTCTAGGATCTTAACAGCATAATAAAATAAAATACACTTGTCCAATGTAAAACATGGCTTAGGTAGAAAAAAAAATCTAAGTCATCATAAACCCTCACCAAATCCCTGTAACAGATATTATAGGTGGCTGGCAGTCAAGACAGAAGGGCCCTGAAGTGCAACTAAGTTCAGGTCAATAGGAAGTATTTGTAGCTTGAACTTACGATTTACAATAAAGAGGAAATATGCCGGCTGTAAGCAGCAGAAGCAGGTAATAACCCAGTCCCAATACATCTCCAAGTTGTTTTTATTGAACTCCAGCCATCTATCTAATTTGCTCTCCTGGGCATTCTCAGAGAGTAATTTTATGATATATATTTTTAAAAAGCTGACTGTTTTCAATAGTTTCGATTTAATTCTTTTCTCAGTCTATTAGGTGTCATTAACTCATGGCATTCTTTAAGCTGTTGTAGACAAATGCCTTAAGTTTGCAAATTAAAAATAGAAGATTTAATGAGTGAAAACTGTGACTACAAGTAGGAATGGAATAGTTTGCATTAGATGGAGAAGTTAAAACACAAAAATTACTGGGAAATTCAATGATGCTAGAACTCACGGAGACTGCACAGAGGAATAAGGAAAGGTGATAGAGTTTCAGCAAAAGTTTCTAAACTAAATTATGGTTATCCCACACAGCTTTTGAAGTTGGAAAAAATATCAACACAGGAAGAAGGGAATCTGAGCAAAGTACGGGCTGGGAATCACACTCCTTCATCCACTTTGCTCTTGAGCTGAGCCCGTTTGCTCAGGGTGCGCTAACGGAGCGGCTTCGTACAGGTGGGCGAGCAGAACGCTCTGCTTGCAGCTGACAGACCTGACCACCTCGCAGGGCCTCGAAACAGCAGTGTCACACTGTGATGAGAAGTCTCTCTGCTCATTATTTGTGCGACCTTGGCCAAGTCATCCATGCACTTGAGCCTCAGTTTCCTTATTTGTAACATAAGGGTGATTCTAAAATTCAATTCCAGAACCATACCTAGAAAGGGCAATTCATGTTTACCCCAGGGCGCAAGAATGTAAATAATGATATATAAAGATGATCAATTTAGTATTAGATTTACGTGTTAACAGCACATTTACTCTGTCCACGGCACATGAGATCAACTGAGCCTATTACCGATTGGCCAGGATTACTCTAAGAACGGGGTGCTACTAGAGAGCACACAGTGCTATCAACACGTCTGTGAGCTGTCTCATCGGTCACAAACTGAGTGTGTGGCACGTTTCGTGTCTGTTGTTTGCTTAGAGCACCTATGTAGCTGGTTTTAGGTTTGCCTACGTTTTGAAGTTTAAATGAAATGAAGACTATTTTCTCAGGGCAACTGAATCTAATTATAAAAAGGTAAGTAGCATTTAATAAAATGCTGGCTTTAGTCCACTAAATTGATTTTAAATCCCACTCATAGGTCATGACCCACTGTTGAAAAGTCCTGAAACTGATATCCAATTACTCGAGGAAAACTGGCCGCTGTGTACACGGCAGTCTCTGTAGTTCATTTCCCAGTATAAAAAGACTTTGATGATTTCTGGGAAGAACACAATGCCAAAAGCATAGGACTTAGCCCATGTGGCTGTTGTTCGTGTGCTCTGTGCTCATAAAAGATACTGGCCTTTTAAGTATTCTCGCTTCAGAGACCTTCTGTAGGACTGGCCTCTCAGGAGTGGGAATGGCTAGCTACCTTACAGGGGAATAAGCAGGGAGACGGAAGTTGTTTGGGCCACGGCTTACTTCCTCCCTTGTCTGGCTAAAATTCCGGCCAGAAAGAACAGGCTGAGGGAGGGAGTGGAGTGTATGCGTGGAGCGAAATCAGGGAGAACGGCTGGAATGATTGGAAGGTAAATTAATGGAGCTCCGAGGCCCAGTTACTTCAATTATTTGTAGTTAAAGCATCATTATGAGCAATTAATGATCAGCCATATGGCACATCTCTAAATCGAACCTATAACTAGATTTATTTACTGAGGCTGTTTACTTCATATGCAGGTGGTGTAAGTAGTAGAATCCCTTTTGGGTGGCTTTGGAAACAACAAAACAAAAGCAACCCCTTTCCCCAGTGTGTGAGTGTGTGTGCACATACACACACACACCAACACACGCTCGCCTCTCCCTTCAGCAATATCGTGTTTCATTCCATTTAGTGGATGGAGTTATGAGACTGTTAGTTTGACGTACAACTAATATTTCTGTTAGGATTTCTTGCTGCGAGCTACGGATAAAAATTCTGCTTAATGCAAGCTACGAGGTTGCCATTGGAAGGACATGAAAGCAGCTGACAAATAAAGAAAAGGCTAGAAAAAGGTGTGTCCCAGAAAGGGCATCGTCCACAGCCGCCTCGAGGGGTCCCCCTGGTTGAAAACACTCCAGCGGGCTGTATGTGCATTAGTATCTCAGTTGAAAAAAATGGTAAAAACTTCAATTCAATTCAATTTATATTTAATTGAGGCCAACTTTATGCCAGGGATTGTTCTAGGGACTTGTGATACATCAACATAGAAAAGAGAACATTCTCTGCCCTCATGGGGTTTACAGTCCATCTTTGTATAAATCCTTCCTAAAGTGTGGTCGTAAGCAATGTTGACTATGAGGTAGTAAATTTTCTCGAAAACTTTCTTTTATCTTTCTTTTTTGTGAAATGTTACTTATCTTAAATTTAAGATTATCTACCTGTTGATTAGTCAAACTAATTCTTCATACAAATATGTATCATTTTTAGGAGGTGACAGGCCATCAAATCATCTTAATGATTAAAAAATACATAATAAACACATAAGATCTTGTGTTTGGCTGAATATCACACAAAATAATGAAATAAACTGATCACTAGCCACCGCTGAGTTTATAAAATTTAAGATTTAGATGTTGCATAATGACTTCATTTTGCTTAAAACTGCCCTCTCTACCTAACACAACACTTTTTGAAAGCATTATTAAGTGAACTGAAGGAACTCCCCAAAGTACACAGGGAATTATACAGTCAATGTAACAATGACCAGAGTACACCTCAAAGTTTGCAAATCCCAGTACACTAAATACAGGGCCTCTGTAAGTGCTCTGGGAATTTTTTTTTTTAAGTGTTACTAGCTTCAACAATTAAGAGGGATAATTACAATTTTAAGGACAAATTTCATGTAAAAATTCTTTATTAAAATCAAAACAAGAGTAATAATGAATTAACAAAAGTTAACATAAAGCAACTTGCGAATTCACAGTAGGTAGTTCTAGTATGGTAACAACGATCTACAAATGTTGGGTTTAATTTATGTGGGAGAATTCTCTCTCAGGGAGTGATCAAAGACTTCTTTTTAAAATTCTTAAGAAATTTTTATTGTTTATGCTATTACAGTTGTTACTGCTTTTTCCTTCTTCCCTTTTCCCACCTCCACTCAGCCTCACCCTGCCCACTTCCTCCACCAAACCTTATACTGTGGTCGATAACCATGGATCATGCATAAATGTTCTTCAGTTAATCCCCTCACCATCTTTCAGTTAGCACCCCTCTTCCCCTCTGGCAGCCGTCAACAAGTTAGTCGCTGGCTGGGCAGCTCAGTTGGTTAGAACATTGTCCAGATAAGCCAAGGTTGCAGGTTCAATCCCCTGTCAGGGCATATACAAGAATCAACCAATAAATGCATAGTAAGTGTAGAAATGAATCTCTCTCTTTCTCTCGAATCAATACATTAAAATAATTTAAAAATAAAAGAGTTAATTTGCAGGACAATTACTACACTTGGAAAATTTAATTTTGTGTCTTCCTCTGCCTACTGCCCCCTGGTAAAGAGCTGAATATAGAAAGATGAGAGTGCATCCTCCACGTGGAATCCTCTTTTATTCCCTTCCTGGCTTCAGCAGATGAGGATCCCTTATTTATTTCTTCATCAGGCAGATGCACACAGCTGTGTGCAGGTGATGGCGACATACCACTGTTGCTGCTAATGCCACAGCGCACGCTCCTGCTGTGAGCTGCGGGAAGAGCCTTTAACGAACCTGACATAGCCAGAGTTCATGCTGTTTGTAGCGAGTTCAGAAGCATTGTTTAATATAACCTTGGGATTTAGTTGCCTCCAGAAATACGAAAGAATTTCACTTAGTCAAAGGCAAATGGCAATGCATGTCATAATTACACATTGAAAAGTATCACAGTGGACTTTTCAATGAACGACCTATTTTTTCTTGTTTTAATTACATAGAATGGAGAGGAAATGCCTCTTGATAAACAGTAACCCATATTCCATCCACCTGACTGTGTACGTCTGTTGTTTCGCTGTCTGGTAAGGATCTTTGAGCGAGTATAGTACGGGCTGGGAATCTTCGCAAAGCCTGAGCATCCACAGTGTATCCATCGCCTTCACCTGGGAAGTCAACCAGTGGTTCAGAGCATCTGTTTGTCTCTACAAATGGAAAGGGGGGAGCATGTTTTTTGTTATGTTAGCAGCTTTTTATTACTACTTTCAAACAAGGTCCTCAGACTGTAAATCTCCTTTCAGAGGCTGGCATTCTTTCTTACATATTTACGGCAAGAGAAACAAACCAAAAATAACAAGCACTACTCCCTCCCACTCACGTGTCAAAGGTACTCTGCTCAGGAAAGAAGATCTGGGACCAGGCGTAGAAAGCAGTGTGCCTCTCGAGTGAGAGCAAGGCCTTGGACGCAGGCTTTCTAGCTGGAGGGCCCTGGAGCACTGACCAAGTCACTTCCCACTCCTGGTTTTTAGGAGGTTCGCATCCGCAAAACCTAGAGATCACTTTGCTTGGCACTTTGCAGTTCACTTGTGTGGGTTTTTGAAGTGCAGAATTTTGAACCAAAATGTGCTTCCTTGACCGAAGAAGGTAAAAAGGACAGGGAGAATGATAGCAAAACCACTGAACCAGTAGTCGAAAGCCCCAGTTTAACCCTGTACTTGCTGAGTAATACTTTTGGAAATTACTTAACTTCCCCGAGATTACTTTTCTTATAATTGGCCATAGTAAAAAATTCCAACACTTAGAGTTTTTGGAAGTAATAGTACATTGTGATTTAGAATACGGTGCTTATGTTGGAATCCCATGCTTTCTAAGTGCTTACCTGTGTGCTAGTGACCTAAACTCTATAAAGCTCAGTTTCTTCGTAGGTAAAACAATACTTCCCTTCAGGATTTTTTGAAATAATGAATGAGATAATCCAAACATTGCTTTTTGTTGTTGCTTTTAATATGTATATTATAATTATTATTACCTAATTATTATTACCAGATGAAATAATGGCTATAAAGTGTCCTGTCAACTGTCTAGGTTCAAGATGGAGACGCGGCTGCTCAGAGTGTCCTGTCAGCAAAACGCAACTCAGACAACGCTCTTGTCCCCGTGAGTGCTCCGCGTGCTCAGGAACACTGTGCGGCTGTCAGTCAGCCCTCGGCCCCAGACCAGCTCTGAGCCTCCTCACCTCAAACCAGGTTGGCTGTGCGGCCTCAGTTTGTCACGTATTGTATAGTTTTCTCTTCTTTGTTCTTTATTCTTTATTCTGTACAAGCATTCTGCCTCGGCTCGATTTTGCAGTTCTCTGAAAGGAGACTGCCTGCTTCATGAAATGGTACATAAAATCTAGTTTTATCACCTACATTATTTTCTTTAATCATTATTGTAATGGCTTTAAAGTTCTATTGCATTATTGTGTAACAATTTGATATTAATAGAATAATGTAATCCATTGAAATTTGAGCCTGTAGAAACCTGCTGTAAAGGTAAAATTTCAATTTTTAATGAACGGGCCTCCATACGTCATTGCTAGGAGTATGTATTACTTATCCTTTTAATGAAGTTTGTTTCTATAAGTGTACCTTTTCCAGATATTTGGTTTATGCTTCAAAAAATCTTATTATTTTCCAGGTCGTGCCCACATAGAATTTACACAGGTACAGCACTAAATCATTATTTTATTTAAAAAACATATAAGTTTCAACTTATATGATATGCCCATGTCCTCAAAGTCACAAAATTCAATCACTTAACTCAAATACAGTGACACCTCATTACATGGCAATTTGGAGTAATAAAGGTGACGTTTCTAAGTAACTAAAGTTTCACCATTTAACCAAACTTTTTCACCTGCTTTTGGAAGAAACCTTATTATATCACATAACTTCCTGCTTTCTTAGAAGTATAGATTATAATGGGACATTTTCTCAATGGCTAAAAATGAACACTATGACAATTAGTAACTGCATTAAGTTCTAACTGGGTATGTTTTCTTTCTTTCTTTTTCTTTGTCTAGCTGTCAGCTGTCGCTTCCAGGGTTGAAGTGCTTGCTCCATACAGCCGTCAGCCCCCTAATTTGTTGTCTCTAATCTGCTGAGCTATGAGAAGTCAAGAAACTGAGACAGTCTTGTGTATAAATGAAGAGAATATTCTGTCCCACAAAAATACAAAACTTTCACTACAAGGGACCTGAGCAGTTATTCAGGATTTAGTGTTTTTTTTTTCTTTTTTTGTTTTCTGAATCTCAACTGCTCTAATAATTATTGACATTTCCAGAAAAAAATTACTTTCTGGTATATCAGGAACCAAGTTACAAAAGATTGAGGGTAAAGGTACTCTCTATTAATAGATGCAATTATAAATTCCTGATTATCTAATATAAATGAGACACTTTTATGAATTTTTATAATGTCTAACAGTAAATGGGTACTGTGTGCCTTTATAAACTTTATTACTGTGTTTATTATATTTCATGCAACTAATGATTATATACAGATATTAACTTATTAAATGTCATGAGTGTTTACTGTTGAGGAGATGGAGAGTCTGAGAGTCTATAATGTGCTCAAGGTCCCTCAGCTGTCGAGCGGTAGGGTCGAAGAGCCAGCACCTGAAGGCAGGGCTGTACGCCTCTGTGTACATGGTCTTACACCGCCAATGCTCCCGCTGACAGCTGTCAGTAACGATCAAAGGTGTTTACTCTGAGAATAGGAATCCAGTATTGTTCAGTCTAGTGACACAGGACTAAAGTGGGATGAGCCTCATACTGGCAGAAAAAATACCCTACAAAACAAGAATGTTGAAGAATCATGCCATTTAAAAGGAAGAGGAGGGAAGTTTGGAAGTTAGTGTTATGACTGTGAAGCATTCACTCTCTCCCCTGACTTGGCTTCATTTAGCTCCTGGTCTGGCCTATGAACATGATATGCCAGCTCTTTGTTGTTTTGGTACTTAATGTGGATGAAGAGATGAGGCTCTGGAAATATTACTTGGTTCAAATCTAGGTTCTACAGTTTGAGCTTGAGGAACATAAATTGTCTCAAAGGCTTCTTCCTTTGTGAACTGTTGCAACAACAGTACATAGTAATAATATGTAGTAATAACAGTACCTCATAGGGTCATTTGGAGAGTAAAATGAAATCATAGCTCTCAGCAGACAGCATGGCCTGTATTAGTTGATCTTGACACTTGTTATCATTATCACCATTTTGAAAAATACACTCCATGGAAAGCAGGCACAACAAGTAACTCAGTGAAAACAATACTATTTCTGTCAAGTAAATTTGGGAAATGTTTTCTTTAGTTCCCTCATACAAAATCACAGTGCATATTGTCATAGGAAAAGCATTTTAAAATTCTGGTTTAGTAAACACGTTTAACGTCATTTAGCTCAATATTTCCCAAACTTGTTTGTCCATAAAAGCTGTGTAGGTTGTGTGTGTGCATGTGTGTGTGTGTGTGTGCGCGCGTGTATGAGTGAAAGAGAGTGTGTGTGAAGCATCCAGCTTACAAAACTAAATTTTGTTGGAACATATTGCTGGGCAATGCTTCCCCTCACTAAAATTTCAGAAATGGGAGTGACAGGAAATATGTGGAATCTAAGGTGGAAATTCCAGATCTGAATCATATTAGTAGGGATCAAATATTAACATGCCTACTGACAGGGCAGGAGAACTTGGAACTTATACCCTCGGAAGGTGAAGCCATATGTTAATAGGAGGAACTCTTTAGTCTGATCCTCTGAACTAGAATCATCTCTGCCAGCATCACCGACATCATATCCCCACTGTCCTCATCGTTGCTGCATCATGAATGCCACCTTGTTTTCAGTGGTTTGCTTTATGTGAGGTTTGGTGCTGAGTCATTTATTTGCATTAGTCACTACAACCACTTGAGGTGGTGTCACAACTCTAATTTTTATATAATAGAACATGGATTTACACAGGTTGCATGCCCAGGAAGAGGGGCTAAAGGTAGAATATACTTTTGTACTTCAACTGTCCTGGAAAGTAGCTTGATTCATTGCTGCTGAGAATAATTCCAGTGAAAAAGTTATAGCAATAACTCACTAGGGGGTGAGCCAGGATCTGTGTGACCAGATGTGCCTTCGTAGGAGTTGAGGGTCCTCCATAACTGTCCTTTCTGTGTGTACATCAGACAAATGCCCCTCAGAGGCCCAGCCTGCAGGGAACCTGGGAGCAGCAGGAGGGAGCATGGCTTGCCTAATGATGGCGATCCCTTGGCTTCTTCAGAGCATAGTATCCTTCTTTTTAATTTCTGAATAGTCAAGCTGAACTTCATCACCCCTTCAACATTATGGGCTGTTATAGGTTTTTATGGGGAAATGGAAGAGCCAGACTTAAACCTGGGGACCAAAATTTACTTTACACTATGAGAGAGACAGAGTTATATAGGACAGGGTCTGCATACTATACCTCACACAGCAAACCTGCCCTGTCACCTATGATAGCGTTCACCATGAGCTAAGAAATTTTTAGCATTTTCACATGCTTACGTAAATAACTATATAACATCCTCAATTTGGATTTTTGCCTAATATCCTCAATGAAAAGAAAAGATTAAGTGCCAACTTAGTTTAACCATTATTGTTGAAGGAGACGTTCCATTGTCTGCAGAAAATGTCAAGCATGGAAGGAACCCCCGAGAATGACCCACCAGTGCTTTATTGCAGACTTATGCTATATATTCCAAACACAGATAACCATGGTGGCGACACTTCTTTCTACCCTCAATTCTTCATAATTGATGGGAACTGGGGTGAATATGTGCTAGGTTATGTTAATCAGATGCTTCTTTCTTACAGATTAAGGATTTGAATTGTCGTTAGCATCTGAGTGTGACTAGATTTTAAGCAGAGTTAAATATTCTTGCTTTGTGAATCAGCCATTTTAAGCATGCACAGATGCACAGAGAAATCAGAAAAAGTTAGTCCCGAGGAGAGAAGAATATAAGCAGAGGGCAGAAGATAGTCAAGCAGAGAGATGATACCTGTTTATCAGCAGATCTCTAGTCTTGGTTTCAGGAGACGCCACTGCTGCTCTCCAATGTGGCAGTCACGACCCGTAGCTACCGAGTCCTTGAAATGTAGCCAGCACAAATTGAATCTTGCCATACGTGTATAATATACACCATATTCCAAAACTCAGCATCAAATTAGTGAAAAATATCTCAATATTTTATACTTATTCAATATTGAAATAATATTTTGGATATATTGGGTTAAAATTAATTTCACCTATTTCCTTTTGCTTTACTAGAAAATTTAAAATTATGCTTCTATTGTACAGAGCTGCTTTAGAGATCCAGCTACTTTGATTCTAAGAAATATCGTTACCTATTAATTGCCCCCCAACCCCATTTCCTTTTTGTTTTGCTGAAACTAGATCAAGTTGAATTTGGTTAATGTAAACAAAAGATCCTTGATTAAGCAATAAGTCCCTTTAACGTGTTGAATTTAAAGTGCATGTCTTATGCCCTGAAAAGATTTTGTCTGAATAGGTAATTTACCAGGGCTAAGGATTTACATTTCATCCCTTAATACAACATTAAATAACATTAAAAAACCACCATTTATTGGGATCTTACTTTGGGTCATATGCTCTTTTTGGTGCTATTTAATCAAAATGCAGTGTCACCCCATTTACAGAAGAGATAATGGAGGTATTGGGACTGTTACCTGATCTGCCCAAGGTGATGGAGCTGATGGGTGCTGGAGCAGGTTTCAGGGTAATCCTCTGCTCTTGACCTTTGGACTATCTTCGTCTTGAGTGGAGGTGTCCGGTGTCCCTGCTAGGGATAAGGTGGTCATATGACCATGTTGACTTAGTGAGCAAGTACAAGGCTTATATTGGGTAGAGAAGGTCCTGAGACCTTCCTGGAAGAAGGGAAGTAATAGGTTTGCTGAAACAAGGAAAAAAAACCTTGCTTCCCCCTGCCCTATTGTGTGCTCAGATAACATATCAGAAACTCACATAGGATATCCAGTCCCTACTCTTTCTAATGTGCCACTCCTGGAAAAAAAATGAATTTTCCACAATCTCTGCAGTAAATATTGGATGAATCTAGACCATTGGGAGACCTGGAGAGTTGCCATACTTTGAGAATGGGCTATGAGTCAGCAGGAGCTTCTGTGAGCTGAGAGCGCCCAATACTCTCTGGCGAAGGGCTGGCCTCACAATTTCCTGTTTTCCTGGCTGCTGCCTGTGCTGCTATACTCACATCAGCATGGATTCCCCTGGAGATAATCTCTTCCCAGTGCTCAGAATGGAACCCTGCTCTTCAAGAAAAGTTAATTCACATCATATGGGGGGACAAATTACTCCCAGATAGGAGTTTATTTACTTTGGCTCTCATAGGATGAGACCAAATAGTAAAAATTTTAATAATGATGATAATGATGCTATAGAAATGCAAAGTCTTCATATTCTTATTCTTACAGAAGACCATTTAATAAGCCTAATTTTACTGCATATTTCTATTGGCTAGACAATTGTTTGGTTTTTCATCATATTCTTTTGTCACTGGTGCATTGAGTTTCCAGATGCTTATAGTGCTGTGCTTAATTCAATTGCATTGACTATGCTATCACTTGAAACATAAAGAAAAATGTTTTAAAAGTAAAAGAAGAGTGATGAATTGTATTGAGTGGCATTTTCAAACCTTTGGAAATGCATATTGAAATTGTTCGAGGACAAACTGAAATCTTAAAAAGCAAGCAAATGCAGTTAACTTAGCTCTCTTGGTGCTATATAAGTGGTCCCATAAAAGTCGCACAATCCCTTATGTTAACCTTCTTAATCCACCCCTCATATGACATTGAAATGAGAGGAAAAACCCTCCCTGAAACTAAAGCAACATTTGTAGGAAATGTCTCAAGAGTCTCCCCACACATCTGTTATATCTGCTTTGAGGACATATAAGCAGCACATGATCCAAGAAAATCCTCAGCTACCCTAAGGAATGCCCTTCTAATGTCCTTTTGTAGACTTGTCCTTCCAGAAACCGCCCAGTAAGCTGGATGGTTCTTAGTCCACTCCCTCCGGAAAAGCACGAGACAGGGTTCTGCTTTATAACTGCTCGGGACCTATCTCTTCCAATTCTGTAGTCAGAATCCATATACGCTTAACATGCTAAGTGAGAATAGTTCTCTGAATCCCAAATGAATGTTTTATGATGTCCAAAGTGCAATTTTGTGAATTTCCAAATTTTCTTTTTTTTTCACATATCTCCGTTCTTTTTAAGGCAGGTGTGAGGTAGGTGAGTTTAATTGCTTTGCAGTGCTTAGGGGATTAAACACTCACAGGCTCTCTTGCAGGCTGGAGCTCCAGTCTCCTCTTTCCTTCCCCTCTCCTTTCTTCTCGACTTTCTCCTACGTCCCTCACCCCCATGCCTACCGGAACGCTTTTGGGGCAACTCAATTGTTTTGTGATTTAACTTTCTTCTGGTAAATGACTTAAAATGTGCGTGGAGTCTGGCTCCATATTTCCTCTCTTAAAAGTAAAATTGAACTCTGAAGAATCAGCCTACAGGAAAAAGTCACTTCAAAAGCCAGGGCTTAAGTTCTATAAATCTCTTGGGCTCTCATCTGCTCCCTCAACAATGGCCCCCTAGGGCCCTTAGAAGTGTAACTTTCCAAAAGGCCCAGTGGCAGGGAGTTTCCAGTTGTTTTCCTATTAGAAATGCAAACAAATCCAAAAGGCACAGGAAGGAAAAAGGAGAGACTCTATTCAGATAAACAGTTTGCAAACTGAGGAGGCACAGCCTCTGGCAAAAAACAAAAGATTTTCCTGAGACAAAGTGGAGTTGGTGAAGGCTGTGGAGGCTGTGGGGGCCATTTTTTTTTTTTTTTTTTAATACAGAAAGTTGCCACCCAGGGTTTCTAATTAGGTCCAGTTGTCCTAACTGATGTTTTCAAATTCCTATGGTCCTGATTGGTCTTGGTCTGAATCACACAGTTATGATTGGCAGGTATTACATATTCTGATTGATTATTATGGAGTAGGTCTCAGTGTGTTGGTCCAAAGATGAAACCGGGTACTCCTTTATAACAGCTGTCTCAGTGGATTTGAAGGCATAGGAGATAGTGCAGGAAGCCAAGAGTTAAGTCAACAATTCTTCCAGGTTCCAAATTCTGTTCCAGGTACAGCATTGGCAAGGAGAAGCCCCTGCCAGTGGAAGGCTACTAGACTCCCATTATTTTTAAAGTGTGGGCTCCCGGTGGACCATGGGGAGACCAACTGCACAGGTAAATTCTTTCTCAGGGATCACATCAGTTGAATCTCTCCTCCTGGGGCCCACACGAACAAGGAGTTCTGTCCCTTATCATGGCTGCACAACCCTGTGCAGCAACAATTGGAAGCCTTAGGTCTTAGCTGCAAAGAGTAGGCTTTGAAACATAAAGGTGTCTGAATAAATACATGGTGACTTGGTCAGAGGGAAGAACAGAGAGTTTAACAATGTTAATCTTTCTCTTTAACAATGAGAAGAGGATTTTCCGGTTTTAAGATACAGCCCATGTCCATGAAGTTGAGAACTGTGGCTAATTGGAAAAACAACAACAGCAGCAACATGATTTATTTATGTATTATTTATTTATTTATTTGGTTTTGTTTATCTAAGTGCATATGGGTGTAGTGAATACCTTGGAGATATGAATTGTCTCCTCTGTTCTTCATGCCTCTTTGCCGACACAGTTTCTGCATTGTTCATGTGCCCTTCAGCTTTCCCCCTCTGACTGAACACATGACCTACTTTGAGCTTTTACTACTTTTGAATCACAGGACGCTTTGATATCTACACATTGTTTAACCGATTTAAAAGAAGATCTAAAAACTTGCTGTTGGAGGTTTTGGCCCTGTGACAATGGTGCGATTCCTGTCGAATTGAACTCCACTGTTCACATGGGCGCACGGGGGCTACCGTTTCCCCTGACTGCCCGGAGAGGCCCGCATCAGCCTGGCCGCACCTGCAGCATGCTTGGCTCCAAAGCTCTCACCCACCACTCCTCAAAACAACACTGGAACGGATGCCTTTTTACGTAGATCTCCCTCAGTGAGAATTTAATGACTTGGCTGGTAACAGCATTTGTTTCATAGGCACTTACTCCTCAAAGATAGCATTATTCTTCCATGACTCAGTCTCAGGCAGTGATTTATCATGAGACCTTTGTGGCCTATGGGAAGACACTGGGAGGATACCTTCGAGGCTTGGAGAAGCCTTTTCATAGTCCACAAAACTTAGCAGAAATAATCTGTTTTGCCCAAGTATTCTCTTATTTTGTGGTTTGACTTTAATGAACTAAATGTTATTCCTACAGATGGTAACATGACTCTCATTATTTGTAAAGTGTGAGCCCATCTTTCAAACTAGCAAGCTACTTTTATTGGCTATGCCAGTCACCACTGCTTAGCTCAGTATGGCTCATTTGCCTGTGACAGGTGATGGAACTTAACCACTTTGAATTCCAGTTTCAAATCATACTCCTTATAACATAGGGTTGGCAGAATGTATCAGTTAAGTGTCCTGTCACTGGGAAATTCCTAAACTGATAAAACAATTCCCTATGGGCTATAGGAATATTGGGTAAAAGGAATAATATATGGAAGTTCTAAATTAGTAAAAACAAACAAAACACAACAACAAAGCAAGACAGATGTAGTTCTGTCTTTGTGTGCATGTATGTGTGAAACATCAATTTGTGATTCTATTGTTTATGCATTCCTTAGGTGATTCCTGTATGTGCCCCGATCAGGGATTGGACCTGCAAACTTGACATATCAGGATGACATTCTAACCAATTGAGCTACCCAGCCAAGGACTTTTTCCAACTTTTAAAATCTCAGAAATTGAGATATGTCACATGGTCATTGTGCCAGGAAAGCACTATGTCAGAAAAATTAACATTTTTCCTTTCTTAGGGGAACATACAATAATGAATTAGTGGAACAGAGTAGAAAATCATGGAAGAAGGTGATGGTAAAAGAGATTGTAGCAAGAACCAAGAGAGAACGCCAATAAAGGAGTTCCTATCACCTGAGGTGATAGTACTTTGCTCCTCTGTCGCCAAATCTGATTACCCTCACACTATAGCAGAGATGCTTACAGTCCACAAAATATTTTCTAACTTTCAGTAATACAGGTTGTGGGGAAGTGACCCCGCAAGCCCAGGAGGAGACCATGTAAGGCACACGTGTGTCTTCTTTGGACTCCCTTTTTCCTGTTATATGTTGGACGAGAACAATGACAGGGAATCTTGTAGGGGTATGCAATCTGCGGCCCACGGGCCTCGGGCAGCCCGGGATGGCTGTGAATGTGGCCCAACACAAAGTCATAAATTTACTTAAAACACTGTGAGATTTTTTTGTGGTTATGTGTCACAATGTATTTAATTGTGGCCCCAAACGACTCTTGTTCTTCCACTGTGACCCAGAGACACCAAAATGTTGGACACCCCTGTTAGGAGATGAGAGAGCCAAGTAATATGAAGATCCTGGGTTCTCGTAACACTAAGTCCATAAAAGCTACCTGCCCTGGGCTGTTGTAGGAGTAAGAAATGCACTTCTGCTGTTTTGGATCTATTCATTAGAGCAGTTGGTATTACTCTAACTAATACGTTCACAATACTTCAAGATACCAATTACAAGACATGAAATGAAAAGTTAGGTGAATATGGGAGTTAAGGAGGAGGCTTAATTTTTTATAATGTTTAGTGAAAAGAAAGGAAGAGGAACATTTAGGAGGTCCTGATATACCTACAAACATTTAAAAAGCAGCCTTAAAGTAGAAGGGGTGAGAATTTATGAGTCGAGAGGGCCTCCCTAGGAACAATGAGCGGAAGCAAGAGAGGCTGTTTTCCGCACAATGTAACGGACACTTTCAGATCATTTGCTGTATTCCAAACAACTTTTGCAAAAAAGCAACTCCTTGGCAATAATCTTTTTAGGTGAAGTTGGACAATTACCTGAGGGCATTCATTCTTGAGGCAGGTGCAGGATAAGCGACCTCTGAGGCAGCACCCTCTATCCACGTCCAGAGGGGGTCACTGTGCATGTGGAAGAGGCAGCCTTTCGCTTTGGTGGAAGGGGATGTTAGTACGGAGGCAGTGTGGATGACAAAGACCAAAATCTTCTGTATGGAAACTTGCTGATAGATAAGCAAAGGAAATGAATGGTTTTACATTTTCTTAGCAAAATGGGTTTATTTCTAAATTAGGAAAGCACAGTGGGAAATTATCATTAGTAGGAAATCATTCAGTCAACACACAATTACTAAATACGTGGTAAGTGTGTAACACCTTCTTGTGCAAGTACAGGACAAGGCTCCCGTTGTCAAGGGCGTTATGATCTACTAGGGGAGACAGGATGTATTCACTTTGAATGTTCTTTATCTGCTGAAAGATCACCAGGACAAGTGGGCAAGCCAGCAAGAAAGCCAGATATCCCAAAGTATTGGGCTTATTGGGATAAGCCCAATACTTTAAGTTAGAAGAGCAAGTTCAAGGTCGTTTTTGCCTCCTACTGGCTACAAGATTTTAGTGATTCATTAATCTTTTTGATACCCAGTTAAAAATAACTTTATCATGAACTTCGTGCATACTTATTGTTTAACATTTGGATGAGTACACAACCTCATAACACTTACTGAACATTACCATTACCTCTGAACTCAGACAGCAACTGTTTATAATTATAGGTATTCTCTTCCAAAAATATTAGGAATATATAAACAGGCTATTTTAATATCTACAGATTTGGAATTATAATGATTCTTACCCCCCAAACTGGGATTATGGGGCAGACCCAGATGAGGACGAGGCTGACTAGAGCTATAGAGGAGAGCGAGGATGTCTGAGCAGGCAATTCTGGCCCACAGACAGTTCCAGGAGGAGGAAGCTTTGTGTGGAGGGGGAAGAGACAGAACCCTGACTCTGTTTACATTTTGAAAAGATGAAATTAACCTTTTGAACCATCTTAGGAATTCAGAAGGTGTAAGGGGAAGAGAACCAAAAAACAACCTTTTTAGTCTTTCATTCCATCATGCCATTTAACCCCCACAGTAAGCCTGTAAGGCTGATACTGTGTTATTGGCTCATTTACAAATCGAAATACTGAGAAACAGGTCATACAACTTGTACATCCTGGAGGCAGGATTTAAACTGCTGTGTGCGATTCTAAAACTCTGTCCCTCCCTTTGCGCCAACTTGTCAGAAATAACTTTTAACAGACACTTCTTCCACTATCTGCCAAAATAAGTTAATCATAAAACAGAAGGAAATTTGTGAACAGTTTCTCTGTTACACATATTTGCTTTGCACTTTATACATGTTGGCATTGGCTGACACACTCAATACCCTTCTCATTTTCTCCCTCTAAATAAGAATTAAGAAGAAGATGAAAGAAAGGTTTGGTCAGGCAAAGGAGGAAGCCAGTGCCTTCTTTTAACATCAGGGACTACATCTTTCTGGACAAAGAGGGGCTGGCCGGTCGGGCCAGTGACTGGGACTCACCTTTCGTTTTCTCTTTAGTGGCAAATTTATGTACGAAGATGAATAGAGCCTTATACATTGTTTACAATCAGGGTTGTCAAATTTAGTAAATAAAAATACAGAGGGCCCAGTTAAATTTGAATTTCAGATTATAAATGAATACTTTTGCTCTATCTCAAGGTTTTAGTATAAGTATGCCCCAAGTTATTCTAAAAGATTATGCGTTGTTTATCTGAAATTCGTATTTGCCTCGACATCCTGTATTTTCACTTAGTATCTCTAATTATAATTGATAGCCACCCACCTTGGCTACCAACATATAAAGGTCAGAGGAAGGAGCTAAGGGTCAGGGGCTGCGAGATCTACATGCTGCCCAGGCCTCCCCGCTGACTTCTGCAGGGAGCGTGAGCCGGAGCACAGCCTGGACCTCAGCTGCTGCTCTTCTCAGTTTCTCGCTAGTTGGTCATCTGGGCTGTTGAGAGGACCAACAAGCATCCTAATTTGAAAAATGTGGTTACGGTTCAAGGGAGAAACTAATTGTGCTTATCATTCATTGTAAATAATCAAATCTATCCCTTATTTGTGTTCTCTCGAGAGAAATTTTCAATTTCCATCTCTGTATTTTATATTCATTCGTGGTTTATAAGATACGGTGTTGATGTAGGAATTAGCAGTTCAGAGGACAGAATAGTTGTGCTTATCTGTGAGACAAGAGAAGCAAATCACCCTGCTGGCCACTTATCCAGATTCCCCCCCATAAGAGAATCTCTCCAGAGCCATGTCATGACAAAAAGAGGCAATAAAAACAAACAAACCAAAAAAGAGCTTGTTACGTCAGGGCTTCCATTTGCTGTTCTCCCAAGATTGCAGCTGTTTGCTAAGTGAATGACGTTTCGGTACTTGGTTCTTCAACCTGCTTCTGTTTGCTGTCAAAGTACGGAATTACTGAGAAAGGATGAACTTGTATTCACCAGATGGTGGCTGGGTCAGTTCCATTCTCCACTCAATTCCCCGTCCTTTTAGAGAGGATGGAATTCCCAATGCTTAGGGCAGCTCTGGGATGCCATCGGGGAACAGACATAGTTTTGAAGCCACAGAACTAGTGAGGGCTCCCAACACTGAGTGCTTGGGCTGGTGAAATATTTCCTAAGTCCTTTTACTTTATTAATTTCCAAATAGGCCACACCGTTTATGTTACTGACACCCCCAAGCCAAACTACCACACCCAGAGGCTGATGCAGTACTGACTGAGGTTTCTATTGTTTAAATTTGATAAACAATACTAACAGCAAACAGTTCAACAATGGCTCTTAACAATGAAGAGAACATTCATACTGAGATTATTATATTTAATCTTTTGCTTTTATAGTAAAAACTGTAATGCTACAAGTAATAGTAAAAACAGCATAAGTACAATTAAGCAGTTACTATAAACTCTGACCCATACTAAGGACTTGAATGGGTATAAATATTTAACAGAAGTGGAAACTGGATCAGAGGAGGGAAAAACTGTGCTCAAAATTCCTGAGACGTGGAATGTGGATTTGAATCTTGGTAGTCCCAGAGCCTCAAGTTCTGCTTTGAACATTATTGGTGCAATAAAAAGCGTGGGTGGAGGGAGGGGTCCAAGATGGCACAGCGCAGGAGGCTGCTGAACTCTCTCTCTCCCATGAGAAAACTCCAATACACTGGTAGAGAGAGAGCAAATACCCCTGTGAGACAACGGAGGGCTGAAGAAACAGATTCTGAACAACAAACATGAGAAAGAGACTGAATAGAGAAGGCTGGGAAGCCTTGGGTCTCCTCCAGGAGCTGCAGGAACTGCCCAGGCTGCAGGAACTGGTGAGCATCACTCTTAAATTCCCTCCACCTGGAGAGGGCCTGTGGGAGGTGTTTTTGGGTTCCAGCTACTTCGCTGCACTGAGCCTTTTGCCTCCCAACAAAGGGAGCAAGCAGAAACAACAGAGTGTCACCAAGTGCCCCAGGCACCATAAGCTGTTGCTGGGCTCCAGCAGGCTGCCCCAAACTACCCAGCGTACAGAGCCTGCACAGAGATCTCTCCTGCAGAGGACCACTTTCAGCATAGCAAATGAGAGAGACTGGATAGAGAAAGCTGGGGAGCTGCAGGAGTTCTCCAGGGTCGGAAGGGCTGGTGAGCATCATTGTTTATGTCCCCCACAGCCTCTGTAGTGTGGTGGGGGCTCTATCTAGGTGCTCTGGCTGAGCAGGTCTTTGAGTGCATTCGCAGACACATGGCCTGAGCCCACTTCGGCCCCAAACAAATGGAACAAGTGGGGTCAACAGAGCATTACTGCGTGCACCTGGCCTCCCCACCTGGAGCCCCTTTGGCTGGGTGGGCCAAAGCCAGGATGCCTTAAGCACCCGCTCAGCTCCTACCAGCTTGCCAAAACCACTCAGCACACAGCCTACAGAGTTCACTAATACAACAGGTCAAATTCGAAGACTAGGAGAGACAGCTATTTTGTCTTAAGACATATAGCCATACTTAAAAAGAAAAAGCAAAACAAAAGGAAAAGCCAGAAGAATATCTCACAAATGAAGGTACAAGAAAAGTGCCCAGAAAAAAAGTAGTGAAAAGGAGGTAAGTACTTTACTTGATAAAAAATGAGGGGAGCATCCTTCCATGCCACAAAGGCGTTTGTTGAGTAAAACAATTTCCAGAAACATTTCCTTATTTCCCTGTGCCTTCATTTAGCAGATGTTTGTCCAGGGCCTTCTCTGTGAGACTCTGGGGGCACAGAAAGGAGTGGAATCACTGGGAGGAAACACAGGAGCTAAGGAGTTGACATGCAAGGAGATCATTTGAGCACAACCTGGGGAAGATGCTGCTGTGAGACAAGAGAGTTCACTGAGGCCACCCAGAGAGTCTACTCTTTTGGAGGGTTGGGGTGGGAGAAAGATCAGGACAGTTTGGTGGAGGATGTGAAAAGAGCTGAGTCTGGAATGAAGAAACAAACAGGCAAGTCAGGGTAAGGGTGTTTCAAGCAAAGGGAGTAGCAAGTGTTAAAGGCATCAACCTAGCACACAGCAGTGTACAATTATGATATTCCAAGTAATTAGGTATGACCTGCAGCATGGAGGCTTGGGGGTAGGACCTGCACAGAAGAACGTCACTGGGAAAGCAAGGGCTTGCGCGACATACATTTTCACCTTTTGGACAATAAGGAGGCATTGCAAGATTTTGAAGTAGGCAAATAGGATTATATTTATATTTGGAAAGAGTTATCATTGAGATAATAAATTTGGAGCAAGGGCAGGTAAAACTAAGGAAAGAAACCAATTTTGTGGCTATAATATTGATTGTTAACTTCAGATGTCATTCCTTTTTAAAAAGATTTTATGCCCGGCTGGTGTAGTTCAGTGGATTGAGCGAGGGCTGGGAACCAGAGGGTCCCGGTTCGATTCCCAGTCGGGGCACATGCCTGGGTTGTGGGCCAGGTCCCGAATGAGGGCCATGTGAGAGGCAACCATACATTGCTCTTTCTCCCTCTCTTCTCCTCTCTCTGAAAATAAATAAATAAAATCTTAAAAAAAAAAGATTTTATTTATTTATTTTTAGAGAGCAGAGAAGGGAGAGAGAAAGAGAGGGAGAGAAACATCGATGTGTGGTTGCCTCTCTCACACCCCCTACTGGGGACCTGGCCCACAACCCAGGCATGTGCCTTGATTGGGAATCAAACTGGCTACCCTTTGGTTCACAGCCCACACTTAATCCACTGAGCCACATGAGCCAGGGAAGATGTCGTTCCTTCTTAATTGATATTAATAGAGATGTCATCAAAAGGCCTGAGTCCAGACCTTTTTATTTTTTTAAGGACAGTTGCCTGGTTTTTTTGAGGTCCAATTTAATTTGTTCTTATTGAATTTTTTAAAACTTCTATCAAGCACTTGTTATGAGTCAGGTATTGTGCTGGTAAACACTATATGTATTTGCACTTTACAGGTAAAGGGACTTGCCCAAAGTCACACAGCTAATTAGTGACGTATCTGAGTTTTAAATGATGGGACTGTAGAGCACTTGCTCTTTATGCTATTTTTAAACTACAGTAACCTGATACTGCCTGTGAATAAGAGCTTGACTTGTCTTTTAGTTACACTCTGGAGGCTGGAATTGCACCTATTCCCTCGAATAACCAGACTTTTCTTACTACCTGATTACACTCCACGTATGAAATCAAACCATCTTCTGTGTTTTACTGACCATTTCAACAACACCGAACCACTTCCTTACAGCCACTAGCATGACCCATGCCAACAAAATGACTGAAGACTGTAGAATGAAATGCAGATTTTCATAGTTGAACATTTCTTGGGAATAGTTAGTTGCTCCAGTGTTTCCTAGCAAGAACTCCAAGACACAACATTGCTGTTGGGTCTTAATAGGTGTTAAATGATAAAAGGCTTCTGTGGCCAAATAATAAGGAAAATATTGGATTAAACACCGTTGGACAGCTCTTTCCCTTCTTTGAGATTTCTTGGATCATTTAGTACACAAGAGGGCATTGTGAATCTTTAAGATTCAAGAAAGTAATATTTCAATTCATTTGATCCCCACATTTTCTGACACTAGCACATCTGACAAATGCTGCCTGCCCTACCTTTGTTTACCGAGGGAACAACAACTAAGAGAGAGTGACTTACAGACGTTCATATACCTCCTGTCTCCCGGAATTCTAAGTTATCCCACTCTGCCCATGCGGCGACTCCTTCAGTCCACTGCCGTCTGGGCATTTTCGGAACAGTGCAAGATGAGAAGTGCTGCATTGTGACTTCCTTCAAGTAGCCAATTTCCCAAATAGACACAAAACAAGGGGTATGATACCCTAGGAAGAGAGAGAAATTACTATCAGCTTTTACATCCCAAAGTGAATGGAACGTGTCCAGAACCTAAAATCCTGCTTTGCACTTTCTAGTCAAAAGCTTTGGTCAGAAGCTCCTTCGGTCAATTCTCTTCACTCATTTAATGTTTAAAATTTTGCATTCTCTCAGCAAATATAATCCTTGTTCCTGGAATTTTATGTTTAATTGTTATGGTGAGGACGAACAGCTGGTCCATTTTGTTGACTCTGTTGACAGTGCTCAGTGGTTTTTCTCAGTCCCTACACTCCCGTTTCTTCCAGACAGTGCCCCGCTCACTCTGTCTGGCTACCGTCTGACAGGTCACGTACACGACCTCCGCTCCCAGCTGTTCTTTGCTTTCATGCTGTGGATTATTCTTTGCATTAGACTTAAAAATTGTTTTGTACTTCCAGAGGGCTAATCTGTTTCCACAGCAACCCATAAAATGGGGTAATTTGATGCAAGACCTGCCTAAATTTTTTTTTTTTGATGAAAGTTTTGCATGTGTGTATAAATATGCATGTGTGTTTCCAAAGTAAGCACTGCTTTCAGAGAGCAACTTCACAAACCCTGGGCACATTCCCGATTAGCAGCAGAGTTCTATCAGCTCTCTGGCTTTTTTAAATAATACATTTTTATTAGGAAATTAAACAAGAAGACCTATAATATGATCAATATTTATACTAAAAGTTACAAACAGGAAATAAGAGAATATAGTATCTTTCGTATTTAGCAGCTAATTCCCAAATGCTTTTAATAAGATAGTAATTGAAAATATGAAATCTATAAAAGTTGGACAGCGAATGCTTCTAACTAGTTCTTAACTCTGAGGCTGCCTGCTTATCTTTAATGTTGGATAATTTTTTAGCAACATCATTTTTACAAGTAACTTTAGCAAATATTTTAAACTTAGAGAAGTGAGTAAAAATATATTTTCTACCATGAGGAGGAGATGAAGTGTTAAAAAATATATATACATATTTTCTAGTAGAGATTAGCTATAGAAAATTCTGGTTTTGTTTCACACTGTATATAGCATGGGGCACAACAGGACCAGACTAATCTGACTCTGAAACTTAGAAAATGTTTTATGATATTTTATACCCCTTAGAGTTGAATCTACATCTTGCATGTTTATATTAAGAGCTGCTGGCACAAAGTCTGGGACCTAGCTAACACTCATTAGATGCTTTTTAAATTTTTTTGTTTTTTTAATAGAAAAGGAAATTAATTTAAAAATATGTCTTCATGGTAATATTCAATGTGATTATTCACAATTGTTCTATCCTCTTTCCCTGTAGGTGGGAGTGCTTCCTGCCCCACTTTGACTAGCTTTGGACAGTAGAATGTGAGAAGCCGTTGGAGACATGTGAATGTTACTATTGCGATTCTGCCCTCTCTCACGATCCCATCGGTCCTTCACCCTGGGTCTATGTGAGAAGACGTGGAATAGGTCTCTCTCCAGCTACATTCTAGTGCAGCACTACAGCCCGCTTCTCGCAGTCCTCATGTAAGGTGAGCAAGGAACAAATTTTGTCTTTTAAGTCATTGAAATGTTGGAATTGTTATTGCAGCAAAAGCTAATACTTAGATCAAACAAACTGTGCTATTGCAATGGGAGAAAACATCCCCCAGGTTGGACTGCCTGCCGCCACAACAGCCCAACTCGTGAGACAGGCGCTGGTGAGAAGGAATGAAAGTGGTTTATGTCAGGGGCTGGCGACCTGAGGAGATGGCAGGCTCATGGCCCAAGAACCATCTCCCCATTTCTGTTCAAGCCAGTGATTCTTACAGGAAGTTGGTAGGAATTTGGGAGGGGAAGCGTTCCTGATGGGGGGATGCAGGTGTGTAAGTTTCTCGAGACAGAGAAATGTGAGTGAGGGGAGGGGGCTTTAGCAGAGTCAGGAAGGTTCCACTTGGATTCACTCTTCTTGTTCTGATGTTATTTTGTCTGTGATGTGTCGATTCGTGGTCAGCGTCAGAGCCCCTCATTCTGGGAACAGGTTGTTCAACTCTGATGAGAACTCGGCAAATGGGAGTGAAAGCACAGAGTGGATTAACAGCACAGGGTTAATTGTATATTTTGATCTGTTACAGAATGTATAACTTTGGTCACTAAACTAGTAATATCAGATTATGGTTATACTATGTTATATATATCATATACATATATACTGTATTATTTATATTACATATATTCCTAATCATAATCCCATAGGTGAGTATTATTTTTTATTTCATAGAAAAAACTGAGGATTAGAAAGTTAGTTATTTTATCCAGAGTCACAATTCTTAATAAAAATGTAGGATTTGAACACATGTCTGTTTGCCTTTCCAGCCTCTGTTTTAATGTCAGGCTCACAAAATACATTTAAAGTAGAAATTCAGTTGAAGACCCCTTAATAATTATATTTAAATATATTTTCATATAGAACTGAAATATGTGTTTCTTATTTCCATAATGTATTTAATTCAGACTTAACACATATTTATTGAATATTTCCTATGTTTCCAGTTAGCGAGTCAATTCTTGGAAGAATGGCGGTAATCAGACATAGTTCTTGTCACCAAAAGGCTCATCACGTAGGATAATCTTATAGTTTGACAAGAACCTTTGAATCTAGTTGTTGATATACACTAATAAAAACTATGTAACTGGTTTGTCAATAGTAGAGCCAAAAGCATTTTCCTTTTTTAAAAACACTATAATAGGGTAATATATTTTAACTGATCAATTCATATTATTTTCTCTAGCCAATAGTGCATATTTGAGAGTCAGCAAGTTACCAGGGGAAGTTTGGCTAAATAGCTATTACAGCCACCAAATCTTAGATGTAGCTTGACTAAGAATACATTTTATGTAACTGAGCTAAATGTCACTTGTATATGCGTACACCTGGTCTGAGTTAATTTTGGGGTATATTGGCTCAAAGAACATATATTTGGGAGAGATATCCCAAATAAAAAGTGAAATGAGTTTAGTGCTTAAGAGAATTGCCTCAGGAGTCAGCTAGGACTAGGATGAAATCTAGGCTATGCCATTGACATACTATGGGACTCTGGACAGATTACTGTACTCCTTTTGCCTAGTTTCTTCATGTATAAAGCAAATATAATCCCTGTTACACAAGATAAATGTGAGGACTGAATATGATTTGACATTTGCAAAGCAGGTAGCACAGTGCCTGTCACATACATAATGATGACAGCCATTAATATGATAAGTGAGATGCAGAATTGAAGGCACTTAAGGGCCAATATGAACAATAGATATAGTATGTGAGGGGATTAACCTTAGGATGTGTGAACATGTTCAGATATGTCCATTTGCTGTGACAGACCAGAGATTCGTAGGGTCACAGTAGTGTGGAGATTCCATTGGCGCGCTATGAATGTTCATGATGTGGTTTCTACCCACTTGTATCTCCCACCACCAAGTTTCCAGTTCCTTGCATGCTACATCATCATTGGCTGAGAACCACATTCTTGTTTTTGTCCCATCACTGTGAGATTGCTCTGAAAACCAGTTGTTACCATGGGGCAGATGGGAAATGGATTCTGGCTCCAATTAATTAAGCCAAAAAGAAGACAGAAACCAAATGTGGAAAAACCTCAGCCCAGAAGGAGAAAAATGTCATTAAGTGATTAGCATCAAAAACGAAAGTTGAAAATTCAAACCATCTTGCCTCCTAAACTTGTTCTAACTTCTAAAATAGAAAGGAAAGCAAAGACAGGAGTGACATCTTAGATTCTGGTAATCATTGTTCAAAAAAGCTGCCTCCCGCCCTGGCTGGTGTAGCTCAGTGGATTGAGCGCGGGCTGGGAACCAAAGGGTCCCGGTTCGATTCCCAGTCAGGGCACATGCCTAGGTTGCAGGCCAGGTCCCCGTGAGAGCCATGTGAGAGGCAACCATACATTGCTCTTTCTCTCCCTCTCTGTCTCCCTCCCTTCCCCTCTCTCTAAAAATAAATAAAATCTTTAAAAAAAAAAAAAAGCTGCCTCCCCTTCCCTGGATGAGGACCCACTGAGCCAGCAGGTGTCTAAGCAGCCCTCTTTTCTCCCTCCTCAGTGTCACTGAGCAGAATGGCTCTGTGTAGACTGATTGTGCTGGATCGTCACAGAATATCTTCATTAGAGTGACTTGAAGGTCTGAACAGAAATAACGTCTTTCTTTATTAAAATAAAACTCAGACTCTTAAAGTTGGCACTCTCTCGTGGTAATATGAGGATGAGGGTAGCAGGGCGTGGACTATTCTACTCCATTTTTAACTCAAATCAAACACAAACATGAACCAAACCTTTTCACATATTCTTTGTAGCCTATCTATTAAGATGGGAGCAGAGCTGAGGATTTCTTTTTTTAAATGAGAAAAGCATATTAGTTAGGATGCTTTTAGTAGCAAAGATGGAATCTTTCTATACAAATTGACTTAAATTTGTGGGACTGTATCAAAAAGCCCAGAGGCAAGCTGATCCCCAGTATCATGAGTTCAGAGATTCAATGACACCATGAAGTTTCTGTCTTTTTTTCCCACCCATCCTCTTAAGGCTGATGCCACTTAGAGTCACAGATGACTGTAGCAATTTCAGGAGTCATTTTCAGGCATGAAGATGTTCAGAGGAAGGAAAAGGCTACCTTTCCTGTGTTCCTTTTAAAGATCAAGGGAGTCTTTCCTAAAAGCCCTCAGACTCTCCCTTGTGTCTCATTGGCCAGTACCACATCTCATCACATGCCTACACGTGCACCAATTACTGGTAACAACAATGGGGCTCTGCCTAATTATCTTGAACCGATCAGGACTCAATCCTGAGATGCCTGAGGCATAAGGCAGTGTGATAATAAGTTGGGTTATTGGAGCATAATCAGGGTTTTGTTAGCAAGGCAGAAGGGCTGTGGGAAATGGATATTGGATAGGCAGAGTCAAAATACATTTTAAAAAATCTAGGAGATAACCAAAAGCCAATAAATACAGAGTGTCAGAAATCTGGGAAATATGGCATTGTATGTTAGAACTTGTTATCTTGAGCTTGAAATCTCTGCACCAATGTGGAAAACCCTAAAAAGAAAAGAAAGCTCTATGTCTCTCTCTTCCCATTCCTAGCTGGGTTTCACCTAACAAATACCATCTTAAAATATACCATTTAGGATATCTCTTCTAATCATTTAGTGTCCCTGGTTATTTTCTTACATGCAAAGTCTAAATAAACTAGGTAGTGGTTGTTTGAATCATTGTAGGGAATAAGATGTTTTTAATCCATCTCTGAACACTGTGGGAAAGAGTGCATGATAGACTGATTTTGTCTTCCAATGACTGCAAAGATTTAAATGAGGGACCATGTGCCAGGGACTTGACATTAAAAAAAAAAGAAAGATTGGTCTATATCCAGACCAAGAGAAGCAGAAAATTTAACATTCCTAATGGTTCCTGTTTCCTACACAATGTCTCACCTCTTATCAGATGATTGACACTAGGAAATGACCTCTTTTTCCAGGAAATCTGTCCATAAGGATGCAGACTAGTTCTTGCAGGTCTCCACAGTGCAGTAGTCAGCACAGGGTAACTATTCATATAGCAAGATACAAATTACAAACAAGAGGGTGGCCTTTTCATTACAGAGGCACCCGAGGAGGTATCTTCTCAGAAATATTTTCCTCCCCACCTTATGTACTAAATTCTTCCTAAGGTTGAATTCATCCAGGTATTCTGCTGGTGTTTTCTGAGGGCACAACCTATGCTTTTTATTCATCATTAATGCATGAGCTCAGATGAATTAATCAGATTCAATATATTAAATAAACTGTGAAGAATTTTTAAAAGTAGAGTGAAAGATTTGTGCAACAAATCTTTGCCTACTTCAAGGTCTTAAGGATTTTTTTCTTTGCTTTCTTGTAGAAACTTTATTTGTTCCACGTTTTAAGCGTAGCTTAATATCCATCCTGAATCACTTCTTGGGAATGAAGGATGATTACAGTTGTTTCTTTTTCTCTCCTTATGTAGCACTATTTGTCCAAAATCCTTGTGCTCCCCATTTAATTTGCTGGAAATCTTAATGAAAATAATTGACCGTATTTCTGTGAGTCTAAATAGGGCCTTTTTATTATGTCTCATTATCTATTTTCTATTCTCATACAAATATAATATCAATTTGTTTACTGTGGTTTTATAGAGTCTTAAAATAGTTGTATAAATAATTTAAACTAGTTCTCTTTTTCAATATTGAGCTAACATTGATAGGTTTGTAATATTTTCTTATAAATCTTTAGAATTAGCATGTCAACTTCTTTAAAGGCATCTGTTGTATTGTGCATTACAATTAAATTGAATCTATAGAACAAAATAGTAAACTTGTATCTTAACAATATTCAGTCTTTCAATTCATAAAGATGTTATATCTGCTACCCTTGCTGGCATAGCTCAGCTGGTTGGATTGTTCTCTGGTACACCAAAAATAAAGTTGTGGGTTTGATGACCAGTCAGGGAACATACCTAGGTTGTGGGTTCAATCCCTAGTCAAAGTGCATAAGAGAAGCAACCAATTGCTCTTTCTGTTTCACATCTCTCTCTCTTTAAAATCAATAAACATATTTAAAAAAATTGTAAAACATATGTTGTATCTTCCAATATATTTAGTTCTTCACAAAAAGTGCTAATCATAAAAGAAAAATATATAAATTAGGTAATATTAAAGTGGTAAATATTTTCTCATCAAAACATACACCATTAAGGACCTAAGTGGTCAAATTAGCCCAGGAAAATATTTGAAGTATCAATATATATATATAAAAGACTGACATCGAGACTATATAAAGAACTTCCATAGATCAGATAATCAAAAAGTAAGCAACCCCATGACAATGGGCAAGACTTGGGCACTCCATAACAGATAACATATGAATGACTTAAAAGTGTATGCCTGAAAAGTTATCAACATTATAAGTCATCAGAGAAATGTAATTGAAATCACAATAAAACACTCGTATTTTTCTCAGGAAAGGAAATGGCACAACCGCTTTGGAAAACTCTTTAGCAATATCTCATAAGAGTTAACAAATGACTATTACACAGCCCAGAAATTCCACTTTATGTTTTTATTGAGAGAAATGAAAAGATTTGTCTACAAAACACTTGTGTGGGAATGTTTGTACCATCCTTATTTTTAAAAATCCCAAACTGGATTTAGTCCTCTATCAAAAGGAGAGTAGATAAACAAACTGGTATGTTTCCACAATAGAATATACTTAGCAAATAAAAAGAACAAACTGCTGATATATGCAACAAAAAGGGTGAATCTCAGAACCATTACAGTGAGTAAAAATACTAAGACTCAGAAAAATGTGTATTGCAAAATTATTTTTATACGAAGTTTGTGAGCTGGCAAAAGAAGTCTATGGATAGAAATCAGGACAACGGCAGCCTCCTACAGGCTGACAGAGGACAGCTGACAAAACGGTGACATGTGGGGACTTCCACTGTGGTAGAGGGGCCCATATCTTCTTTTGGGTGGTGGATTGTTGTGATGTTTACAATAGTCAAATGTTATAAGACAGAACACTTAAGTTATGTGCGTTTTATTGTATATAATTTATAACCAATAAAACAATGATTTTAAAATCCAGATATGGTAGATAATAATTAACAAGGCTAAATTTTCCCTTGTAATTTCTTCTTTAAATTGCCAATTAATATTATCTGTAAACTATTAAAACACTTGTTGCTTTTAAAAAACTTTTATTATTTAAAAACTTGTGAAAAATGTTTGTTAGTTTGCAGATGTCTATTAACCAATCAAGTGGAGATGTTGAGTAGGAAGTTGAATATAGGAATCTGAATTTTGGAGGAAAAATTGGGTTGAGATATAAATTTTGGAGTAGTTAGCATACACATGACATTTAAGTTATGGACCTGGATGAGGTCACTAATAGAACAAATGTAGATAGTCCAGAGAAAATATCCAATGACTTATTCCTAGCAGCTACAACATTAGAAGCCAAGGAGAAGTAAAACCACCTATTGGGACTGAGAGGAAGCAAGGCTGAGAGTTGAGTAGGAGGAAAACCACAAAAATGTACTGTTTGGGAAGCTGAGTGAAATGTATTAAGGAGGACAGGCTGATTAGCAGTCAAATACTTTTCTCATTGTTGGCCAAAGGGTTTAGCTATTTGGAAGTCATTTGAATCTCCCTTGAAATTAGTTTTTGGTAAAATAGTCATAGCAAAAGTCTATTTGGACTTGTTTAAGAGAGGATGGAAGGAGAGGAGCTGAAGGCAGTGGTTATACACAACTTTTTTTAAAGGTATAGTGTATGACATAGGTGATGTAAAGGTAACCTGCTCTATATAAAAAGCAAACAACAAATTTCAAGGCTTGGGAGGAAGATGTTGGAATAAAAATAACAAGGGTCATTGTGCTTGGTTCTGAGAGAGGGAATGATGAAGGTTTCTCAGGGGCAGCAGGTCTATAAGAAGAACTTAATAGAAGTGATGTATAAAATAGGGGCTTATAAAGGGTGTTATGGAGTTTGTCATATAAATCTTTTCTGTGAAATCTTCAAAAGCCTATCTTGACATATTTGTTGCAAACAGATTCTTTCTTGGGAAGTTAAAGAGATACTGAGTCTGTGTTCTAATGCTTGCTCAACCAAGACAGACAGTTGATATGGATTACGGGCTATACACTTAGAAGTTTCTCCTACATCGGTATCTTCTGAAACATATTCGAAGAGAGGAAAGTGTGTGGACAGGAGGAGCCAAAGATGACCAAGTTGTACCGTCCATGTACATACATAAATAACTGTACTATATGAAAGTAAGTGGTTTGTCAAAAACTAGAGTATTAAGTGTCAGGGGTATTTACAAAGAGGCAGAGCTTGCTTAAAGATAGGGAAACAAAGAGGAGCTAACTTCTGAACCAGAAGGTGAAGAGTAAGCAGACTATTTGGAAGTAAGAGACACTTGGGAAGAAAGAGCAGCAAGAATAGAAGCTGGAAGACTTGAAAGCAGGGAGCATATCTGGAGAAGACTGAGAGGATTAGGTAACAGGGGGATATGATTGAACAGCAGGCAATAATACAACTTGAAAGTATCGGATCAGTGACAGAAACAGAAAAGGAGGGAAAGGCACAGACATGAGACAGAAAAGCAAGAAGATGAGCAATGTTTCAACGTATTTTTCAGGACTCTTTTTTAGAGCTCCCTGCTCATATATAGCTCTCAATGGGTGTGCCAGGCATCAGGCCAGTAACTAGACATGATTGGCTTCCTTCCCATTGAACCAGGGCCATATGCTGCTGAACTAAGGATAACAAAAGGCAGTTTCTCAGCTGGAGAGAAGTGTTGTAATTGAGCTATTAACATGGCACAGCGGAGGAACAAAGGATCTATTGATTATTGGAGTCTTTGTGGCATATAAGTAAGCATAGAACTGGAAGCAAAAAACTTAGGATTTGTTATCATTTTTCATTACCACTTCTTAGTATCATGAGAGGAGCTACACAAGCACAGAGAAAAGGAAGTAGCCCTAAAGCAAAGATGTTAATATATGTTTAGTGTTTCCAACAGCGTTGGAATTGTTTTTCCATAAAATATTAAATTCTCTGTGTTTTCCATAGAATATGAATCTGCTAGATGCTCTAGGGAACAAAATGTTCTGTGGTCAAATAAATTAAGCAAGTATTGCATATCCTGTCTCCCCTTGGAGGTTTACCATTTGCATTGGCATTTTAAAGTTTCTAAGATCTCTCGCACTAAATAAAACTGTTTAATGAAGTGCTTTCTAACCTAATTTGACCACAGAATCTCTTTTTTCCCTAACACGTTAACATTTCAGAAAATAAATATTCCCAGGATCACACTTTGCATCATTGCGATTGTACTATTAGTAGAAATCCTTGATATAAGAAAGCCAAGAGAATATTGTAGAAGGGGTCTTTCATTTGGGAACATATATAGTCTTGGATCTTCCTATCTCCTGAAGAGAGTCAGCCAGTTAATAATTCTTCACTCCATGTATATTACACAACTAAGAATATATTAGGCACCATGCCTATGGCTGTGGCCTCAGAGAACATAAGTCATTCTGAGTTTCTTCTTTTAAAGGTAAAACATATTAATAATGAGAAGAACTCTGATAACAAGATGACAATCACTGATAAAAATGATTTATAGCCACAATTTGGCTTGGTCCTGGTTTAGAGGCTGAATCTTAATCACCCTTTATTGCTCAAGATCTTCTCAATTTTATCATTCACCAACACTTGTTTGTGATTTTTTTCATGGTAATCATTCTGGCAGTTGTGAGGTAATATTTCACTGTGGTTTTAATTTGCATTTCTCTGATAATTAGGGACATTGAGCACTTTCCATATGTCTATTCTATATCCTCTTTGGAGAAATGTCTGTTTAGGTCCTCTGCCTATTTTTTAATTGAATCATTTGTTTTTGGTGTAAGAAGGTGCTATAGTTTCATTTCTTTGCATATATCTCTGTCCAGTTTTTCCCAACACTATTTATCAAATAGACTGTTTTTACCCCATTGTGTATTTTTGTCTCATTTGTGATAGATTCATTGACCACATGGCTCTGGGTTTATTTCTGGGATCTCTACTTTGTTCCATTGACCCCTGTGTCTGTTTTTCTGCCAGTACCATGCTGTTTTGATTACTATAGCCTTGTAGTATATTTTGATATAAGGTTGCATGATGCCTTCAACTTTGTTCTTCTTCTCAAGATTGCTGAGACTATTTGTGTATTTTGTGGTTCCATAGAAATATTAGGATTATTTGTTGTAGTTCTCTGAAAAATGCCATTGGTATATTGATGAGAACTGCATTGAATCTAAAGATTGTTTTGGGTAGCATGGACATTTTAGTGATGTTATTTTTTTCTATCCATGAACACGATATATGTTTCCATTTGTTTGTTTCTTCTTCAGTTTCTTTCTTCAATGTCTTACTGTTTTTTTGGTATGGGTCTTTTACATCCTTGATTAGATTTATTCCCAGGTATTTTATTTTTTATTTTTTTTTTTAAATTTTTTTTTAATTTATTTTTAGAGAGAGGGGAAGGAGGGAGAAAGAGAGGGAGAGAAATAGCAATGTATGGTTGCCTCTCACATGGCCCTCACGGGGACCTGGCCCGCAACCCAGGCATGTGCCCTGACTGGGAATCGAACCGGGACCGCTTGGTTCCCAGCCCGCGCTCAATCCACTGAGCTACACCAGCCAGGGCCCAGGTATTTTATTTTTTGATGCAATTATAAATAGGATTGTTTTCTTAATTTGTCTTTCTGATAGTTTTTTGCTGGTGTATACAATACTATCGATTTCTGAATATTATTTTTGTATCCTGCTATATTATTGAATTCATTTATTAGTTCTAATAGTTTTTTTGTGAAATCTTTAGGGTTCTGTCTATATAGTATCACGTTATCTGCAAATGGTGATAATTTTGCTCCTTCCTTTCCAATTTGGATGCTATTTATTTATTTATTTTATTATTTTACCATGGCTAGGACGTCTAATTACCACTGATTTTCAGAGCCAGCTGTTGTGGGGAGTCCCTCTCCCATACTGGAGCCCTGAGCTGGGGAGCCCTTTCTCTTCAGGGGAGATCTCTGCAGCGGAGAGAGATCCCTCCCAATTCTCAACTGCCACACGTGGGTGTTGGACCAGCCTGTTTCTTGTTTACCCCTCCTACTGGTTTCAGTGTGGCTTCTTCTTTATATTTTTACTGATGGGAGTTGCATTCAGCTAGTCTTCAGATGATTTTCCAGATTTATTGTTTTTATATTCTCTTTAAACACTGCTTGAACTCCAATAAATTTTTTTTCCTGAGCTCATCTCTTCCATCTCAAATAGTAATTTGTCCTCATTTGTCCTCACCTGTCCTCATGGAGTTTACAGTAAGAAGAGATAGCACATGCAAATAATTTACTTTTACTAACATTGTTTAAGTATTTTTAATATCAAGTTAATAAAGCACTTTAATGGTATGCCAAGTGAGAGGTGTACTAAATATTTCCAAGTTTTCAAAACATACATCACTATTTTTTTACCCTTCAATAGCAAGTTCCTGACTAGTTTTGAAGTCAGTGAAACATACTTTTAGTTTTATACATTGTGGCATCACCTCATTCCTAAATGCCGACTTCAGAATTAGTCCTCTTGAGCTAAGTTGTGCTGTAGTAACAAAAGGCCCCTCAAATCTCATAGGTTTACAAAAGTAAAGATTCCTTTCTGGCTTAAATTATAGTCCATCACATGTCTTTAGCTTTGCTCTCCGTCTTCATTTTGGAACGTAGGCTGGAAGGGCAGCTTCTGTCTTGGACCACTATGATCTCATGGAAGAGGGTAATCGATAAGGCAGACCAGGCTCACAAACTTTCTGATCCCTTACTTCCCATCACATTTCATTGACTGCAGTAGATCACACGTCTAAGCCAAACTTTCATGCAGCATTAAATACAGTCTTCCTGCAAGGAAGCACCATTTGGGGAGGAGTGGTGGAGAGAAGGAGCAAATGTATAATATACTATGCCTGAGAAAGTACATACACAAAATAGAACAATTAGATTTTAAACTTTAGAGGACTTTAGAAGTTATTTAATCCAACCCTTCTATTTTATACATGAGGGAAATGAAATTCAGAAACAATAAGTAACATATGAAAGTTCAACTAAAATACTGGTTTCAAAATTAGAGCTGTTTCTTATGTTTTTGGATTTCTTTATTTCCCTTATAGCTAACTTGAAGTATAATTGACAGACAATAAACTGCTTAAAGTTAAATTTCATGAATTATGATACATATATATATATACACACACTATGAAATCATTACTGCAACAAAGATAATGAAGATAATGATAAAGATATTCATCAACCCCCCAAATTCCTTGCGTCTCTGTGTAATACATCTTTTTATCCACAGGCAATAATTGATCTGCTTTATGTTACTATAGATTAGTTTGCATTTTTATAGAATTTTATATAGCTGTTATATATTGTATATTCTATATTTCTGGTCTGTTTCCTTATCCTCAGCATAAATATTTGAGACTCATTCATGTTGATATGTGTATTAATAGTCTGTTACTTTATTGCAGAGCAGTATTTCATTGAATGGATATACCATACTTTATTTACCCATTCGTCTTTTAATGGACAATAGACTGTTTCCATTTTTTGGGTTTAACCACTAGAACATTCATGTACAAGTATTTATGTAGCCATATGCTTTTAATTTTTTTTATGAGTAAATGCCTAGGAATGGAATGGCTAGATCATATAATAGGTGTATTTAATGTTATAAAAAACTGCCAAACTTTTTCAAAGTGATTAGCTACTTATTTTAATTTTTACCATAGTATGTGAGAGTTCTGGTTGCTTCACATTCTTGCCAATACTTGGTATGATCAGTCCTTTAATTTTTAAACTTTAAATCCATCTTTCTGGTAGATGCTTCCTAGTATCTTATTGTGGTCTTAGTTTACATTTTTCTAATGACATGCATGTAGCTATTTCTCATCCATATATCTTCTTTGGTGAAAGATCTTTTCAAATATTATTATTGAGTGATAGGAGTCTATTATATATTCTAGACACCCTTTATTGGTATATGCTTTGAAAATATGTCCCATAAACTTTTGGTTGATCTTTCATTTTATAACAGTATCTTTCAGAAAGCAAAAGTTTCCAAATTTTGATGAAGTCTAATTTTTATTTCTTTTGTAGTTAGCTTTTTTGTGTGTGTGCCCTATTTAAGGAACTTTTGCAAAACCAAGGTCCTTTAAGCTTTTCTTCTATGATTTTATCTGTTTAAATCTATGATTCATTTCTAGTTAATTTTTTTATGTAGTTTCAGGTAAGGGTTAAGATACATATATATATAAAATATATATGACCATATATGTAAATATTTATAAATACACGTATTTATCAACATATGTTGATATTTCTTTCCCATTTAATGGCCTTGGCATCTTTGTCAAAGATCAAATGATAATATATATGGAGGCATGTTTTAATTTTGTTCCATTAAACTATTTGTCACCCTTTATAATGATACCACACTGTCTAATTACTGTGGTTTTATGACAAATCTTGAAATCAGATATTATGATCCTCCAATATAGTTATTTTTAAAAAATATATTTTGGCTATTTTATATACACTCTGTTTTTTCATATAAACTTAAAAGTCAATTTTTATGAAAAACCCTGCAGGGCTCATGCTTTCCTTTATTTTCTTTAACATATAGATGATAGTTATATGAATTATAATTATAGCAACTGTTTTAATATCTTTATCTACTAATTTTATTATCTGTGTCATTTCTGAAGCTGTTTCCATTGACATTTTCCCTCTTCATTGTGGATTGATTTTTCCTGTTTCTTTACATATCTAATAATTTTTTATTGGAGTGAAGACATTGTGCATTTTACCTTGTTGGGTGCTGGATACTTTTAAATTCCTGTAAATATTCTTTATCTTTATTCTGGGATACAGTTAAATTTTTTATAAACAGTTTGATTCTTTTCTTGCTTGCTCCTAAACCTTTTTCGGCAGAATCAGAGCAACTTTTTATTTAGGGACATATTTTCCCTCCAATGGGGCAGTATCCTGAGTAACCTACTCCGTATACTACAAGGTCTCTCCCCTTGGCTGATGAGAGCATAAACTACTCCAAGACTTAGTGAGCCCCAGGAATTATGTATGCCACCTGCTCTTTGAGGTGGTTCTTTACCTGGCCTCTGGCACACACTGTGATCAGTATTCATCTGAAGATGTGAGGGGATCTCTGCAGACCTTTTATCTCTCACCTTCCTGCTCTGCCTTTCTAGCTCTCTTCTATCCATGTACTTCTCTCTTCTCAGATACTCTGCCCTATAAATTCTAGCCATGTGGCCTTTCTGAATTCTCAACTCTGTTACTTTAAAATCATGGGGACGCCAGGCTGTGTTTGGGTTCTCCCTCCTTGCATTACATCCCAGAAACTCTCTCCTATCAGAAAGCAGGAAATAGTAGGTTGACTCTGTATGTCTCCTTTCTCTAAAGGACGACTGTCCTGAACTACTTGTTGTCCTAAGTCTGAAAATTAGGATCTTTTATCTGTTTTGCATGATTATTTTTAGTAATTTTAGGTGATAGGATAAATCTGGTCCTTGTTACTACTCCCTTATGGCTAAAAAAGAAATTCGAACTTTTAGATTTCTTGATTCAGTCATTTCTCAGCTTCATTGAGATATACAGAGTCCAGCACAAATAACGCCCCTGTTTATTACACTATCTTTTATTACAAATCATAAGCTGTAATTCTGTAACATAACAATATCATACTCAAGCACACCATATGACATTTTAGGTGAAATGTTCAAAATAAAACTATAAATTATTACACCCATATTATTACCCTACCAAGCACACTTAAGCAGGCATTACTTCTGCTGGACTCTGCATATTAATTTACTCAAAGTATGGAGTTTTTTAGCAGACTTTATTTTCAGGAACTTAAGCATACATGATTTGCCAATTGAACAAGGCCATCCTGAGCCTGTAGACAGAGATTCAGCTTGGAATTGATTGAAACTGATTAACACAGATTAATAATGAGAACAGCACTGATACTAGTAAGATCAGAGTTAAATTACATTAATACTAATTAGAATTTCTGTATTACATTTTTACATTTAAAAAGTCTGGTGAATTTTACTAGCAATGCAGTTGTGAATAATTGTGTCCAAGAGGCCTAACACAGCAATGTTAAATGAGATAACACAGCAAAAACTCATCACCCCGATTTTCTAAAACGAGGGTTTTAGAGTGATAGCCTGCTGAATAGAATAAGAAATACGACCATCATTCTTGACAGCTCTAACAATTTATGAAGCTTAAATATAGAAATAATGTTTCCTCAAGTTTAAACATAAAAGGTGATTCTGTGGTTAATACTTTGTTTGGGTCAAATTGCTGGTCACTGCAACGCACTGATTGTCAGAATAGCCCCAATTTGTTCACACGTTGTGTTTTCCATGCCTCTCAGTAGTGTTCTCTCACACTCACTCTGACATTGACCGTGTGGCTTGATTGGGCCAATGGACATTTGTAAATATGACCTAAATAGAGACTTGAAAACTGCTTGCACACGGGGCCTGGCTGTTTTCCTCCTTTGAACTACATTGCCACGGTGTGTATAAACTTGGGCTAACCTACCAGCCATTGAGAGGCCACATTAAGAACCTAATGTCTTTGTTTGACCTAACAGTTAAGCGTAGTGAGTCATGGCTGTAATTAACTCTGTAAACCCAAATCAGCTCAGCCAAGCCCAGATTGCATATTGATAGGACTTTGAACTAATTACTTGGTTGTCATTTAAACCATTACATTTTGATACATTTTTTTTTATGCAGGAAACCTAATTGACTATATTTTTATAGTGTGTGTGAGCTCAGGTGAGACAGGAACGACTCCCTGGCTTCCTGTGTTTACCGCAAATAGTGCGGAAGTTATGTTTGTCTGTTAGGGCTGCTATAATAAAGGCACCATGGACTGGGTGATTTAAACAACAAACATTTAATTTGCACAGTTCTGGAGGCTGGGGAGTCTAAACTCAGGGCAGGCAGATTTGGCATTTGAGGAGGATCTCCTTCCGGGTTCAGAGACAACTGTCTTCTTGCTGTATTCTCACATGGCAGAAGGGGAAAGGGACCTCTAAGATCTCTCTCTCTCTCTCTTTTTTATGGCGCTAATCACATCCATGAGGACTCCATCTCCATGACCTAATCACCTCTCAAAGACTCCATCTCCAAATATCCTCACATTGGAGATTTGTTTTCAACATATGAATTTGAGGGTGGGGCACAAAAATTCTGCCCATAGCTGGTTGGATGCCGCTAGTTGAGTTTTAGCTTTTACACTTGTAAGAGGCTACTTTAGGGCCTATAATATCTTATGTTTTTGTGTCTTCTCTAAAATGTGGGGAAATGAGGTTAGGTATTGTGTTTTCAATTTATTGTAATTCACTGTTCTTTTTAATCTGCTCCTGAGAGATGGTAGCCCATTAAGCTTACCTTAGTGATGAACAAATGCCTCAAACAATTATCAAATTTATATTTAAATAAAAAGTTGTTAGGAGACTTCCGACCAAGATGGAGGCATAGGTAGATACACGGTGCCTCTTCACACAACCAAAAGAGGAAAAACAACAATTTAAAAAATAAAAACAGCCAGAACTGACAGAAAATCGAACTGTATGGAAGTCTGACAACCAAGGAGTTAAGGACACATTCATCCAGACCAGTAAGCAGGGCAGAGCCAGGCAGAGAACTTGCAGTGAGACAGTGGTTTGTGGAGTGGTACTGGCAATGCTGCAGCTGCCCAGAGAGACCCGCGATAGGCATGCCTGGCCAATACTCGACTGGCCCACCTGGACCCAGCAGGCTGAGACTCGTGGACTGGGCGGTCCCTCATTCACATGCAGAGAAACCGTGAGAAAAAACTGGGGAGCAGAGCAGACCCCACAACCCACCATTGCAGGGAAATAAAGCCTCAAACCACCGATTGAAAACACCTGTGGGGGTTGAGGTGGCAGCGGGAGGAACTCCCAGCCTCACAGGAGAGTTCATTGGAAAGACCCACAGGGATTTGGAACTATGCAAGCCCGCCCACCCACCCCAGAGCCAGCATGAAGGGCCCAACTTGTTTGAGGGTAGTGGGGGAAGTATGAGAGCAGAGCAAGCACCATTGTTCTCTCAGGTTCCACCCCCACAGGCAGCATCGCAACACAGCGAGGTGGGTTGCCGCCACCGTGGTGAACACCTAAGGCTCTGCCCCTTAAAGTAACAGGTGCGTCAATGGGAGGAAAAAAAATGGCCCGAATGAAAGAACACATCAAAGCTCCAGAAAAAATACAACTAAGTGACAAAGAGATAGCCAACCTATCAGATGCATAGTTCAAAGCACTGGTAATCAGGCTGCTCACAGGATTCTAAGAAAAATTGTCACAATTACTTGAACAAATGAAATATAATATAAAGGAAATGAGGGGAGATCTGCAGGGAACCAATAGGGATGAGAAGGAAACTGGGACTCAAATCAATGGAGTGGACCAGCAGAAAGAAAAAAAACATCCAACCAGAAAAGAATGAAGAAACAAGAATTCAAAAAAATGAGGAGAGGCTTAGGAACCTCCAGGACATCTTTAAACATCCCAACATCTGAATCATAGGGGTGCCAGAAGGAGAAGAGGAAGACCAAGGGATTGAAAACTTATTTGAACAAATAATGGAGAACTTCCCCAAGCTGGTGAAGGAACTAGACTTTTGGGAAGTCCAGGAAGCTCAGAGAGTCCCAAAGAAGTTGGATCCAAAGAGGAACACACCAAGACATATCATAATTACATTACCCAAGATTAAAAATAAGGAGAGAATCTTAGAAGCAGCAAGAGAAAAGGAGACAGTTACCTACAAAGGAATTCCCATAAGACTGTCAGCTGATTTCTCAAAAGAGACCTTGCAGGCAAGAAGGGGCTGGAGAGAAGTATACCAAGTCATGAAAAGCAAGAACCTACAACCAAGAATACTCTATCCAGCAAAACTTTCACTTAGAATGGAAGGGCAGAAAACATGTTTCTCAGATAAGGTCAAATTCAAGGAGTTCATTATCACCCAGCCTTTATTATATGAAATGTTAAAGGGATTTATATAAGGTATTGAGGGATATCAGCAGGGGAGTGGGAGGGAGAGAGAGGAGGAAAAAGTACAGAGAATAAGTAGCATAAGCAGTAGGTAGAAAACAGACAGGGGAGGTTAAGAGTAGTATAGGAAATGTAGAAGCCAACAAACTTATATGTATGACCCATGGACAAAAACTAAAGGGCAGGGAGTGGGGGGGTTGTGGGGTGGGGGAAATAAAGGGGGGGGAAATGTGACAACTCTAATAGCATAATCAATAAAATATATTTTAAAAAAGCTGTTATTTATAGAATGTAAAACATAACAGTATTTGGTGAGTCCTAAAATTCTATAATCCATGGAAAAAATACCTGTATTCATGCGAGCTATATAATTCAGAGCTGTCTTCCTTCTTACACTCTCTTATCATTCCTATCCAGTCATCAAATCCTATTGTTTTGTTAACAAAATTCCCTTTATATCTAACTATTCCTCATTGAATCATTTATAAGCCTGAATCTGGCTTTGCCACTTATCCACTGAAAATCTCTTTGTGGCTTCCCATGCAAAGTCTAATTGGTCATTAATGTAGACATTTATTTTTTGTCACTATAGCATCCATTCATACTTTTTGTCTTCTAATTATACCCTGAATTTTCCAATCATGAGATTTGGAAGATAACAACCTAATGCTTGGCTTGGAGGATGAGTTTAGATTGGCTTAAGCAAATTAGCATGCCCACAAATCCCTGCCACATTGATTGGTCAGGAATGCACCCGTGGGCCAAGTGAAGACCTGGCCAAAAGGATGCAATTTTATGATTTTAGTTGAGATTTTAGTGAAGCAGATTTTTTCTTATTCTTCACTAGGCATTAGACAGTAAGCACATAACAATGAAGTCAGGCCATTAAAAGGAGGTAACCTGTGGAAATAGAGCTCAGAAAAGAGAGCGGGAGAGTGAAAGTGGTCATCTCATTTGAACTCCAGTTTGCAACCTCATCTTAATCCTATTTACCTCGGACTATTCCCTCAGGTGAGTATTTCTTTCTCCCTCTCTCCTTTTTTCTCTTCAGTCTCTCCTTCCTTCCCTCCCTCATTCCCTCCATTCCTCCCTTCCTTTCTTCATTCCTTCATCTTTTTCTATTTTTTACTAGATGTTTTGGAGTAGCATCCTAATTTTTTTATGGTTTCAAGCCAACCATTTTCCCATGTTTTATTGACATGTTTTTTTTTTCATTTCCCCCAAACAGTCTACAGTAAGCAAGTAATATTACAAATAACCATATAGTTACATCTGTGCAACTAGAATAAGGCCATGAAGGAAAAGTACAGTATTCCAATAAAATCTACCATGGAGGAACTTAATCAGGTCTGGTGTCAGCGAAGTCTTCTCTGAGGAGGAGCCACTTCAGCTGAGACCTAAAGTCCTGGGGACACTTCCACTTTTTGTCAGCTTTGCCGAAGACAGGGCTTTCCTTCCATCTCCTGGGTCTAGAAGTCCAGAGAAGTGATTCGGACAGTGTGGACACTGGGTGGGCAGGCAGGGACTGGGCCTGTCAGAGAACACTCTTAGAAAGGGACGTGATACTCAGACATTTAGAAATTCTATTCTTAGTGACAGTTTTTTTCTCTCTGCTTATCATTCTTTTGAACCACTTTTAAGAGAAGTCTCTTATATTTTCATTTTCTTTTTAAATTTTATCTGCTATTTTGGTTTGCAGGAGCAAATATAGTTAGTCTTCAAGAACATGTAGAAGACAGTAGGATCTTAGGATCTCTCCTTCGTCCAGTAGGGTGGCTTTTATTTCCCAATACAGTGTCTCCCTTGTTGGGGAAAATTCTTCGCTAACACTTATAACTGGTAGGAGAACTCAGGTCTCAGCAGAGCATGTCCTTAAAACACACAGAAAGGCAGTCTGGTTCATCATGAAGGAAGCATTTTGTTAGCTACTTCCAGAAAACAGTGTTTGCCATTTGGCAGGGAACTGAGAACACAACTGCATAGACTAACTACTCTAACAAATGACATTGGGTTTAAAACAGAAATTTGAGCAAACTGTACCACTTTTAGCAAATAGCAGTTAGCAATATCCAGTACTGAATACAAATATGACTTCACTCAGTGAGAGCTTATGAATGTGTTAGATTTGGAGGGCTTCTGAGTAAACTATATTCTAAATTTAAATGTTCTGGGAACATAGATTGGACTGTTGTAGGGTGTTTGCCTTAGAGATAGGCGGATCTCAGTGAATGGCTTCTGTTCTGCCAAGTGAGGCGAAGAACTTTCACATCCAAATCCATTTGGAAGGTGCCTTTTTATTTCAGAATCATTTTGGCTTTCAAAATAGTTTTGTAATTTCTTTCTAGCCATTGAATAAAATCACTCTAGAAGACAGGAAGAAACTCTGGCTATTCTAATTCCTGTCAGTGTGAGAGTGATCGATGCTGAACTTTCTGAGTTTAAGATAAGAAGTTTTGTTTTTTTTTTTTCCCCAAGTACTATTTTGATTCCTTGGAGATTTGGACACATTTGGCCTCAATATTTATATATATTCTTTCAAGACATGCATGGTCTGCTTAGTGATGTATAAAGTAACCCATAGGAGTTATTTATTTATATAGTGCCACACATGAAAGAATTGGTGGAGGATAAGAAGTCTTTCTTAGAACCACTATGGAATAACAGAGACTGTCTTTCTTCATGCCATTTATAAAAAGAGACTTATTCAGCTGATGAAAAATGCTTGAGCAAACATAATCCGGGTGCTTAATGATAGTGTTAGACAAATAGGATGGACTTTTTGTTCTGATTTCTATTCCCAGGTTGGATATTACTAAGTAGTAATAAGTAACAAATGCTTTTTCCTCACATTAACCCTTTGAGTAGACATTGTAAAGCCACTTTGCTCTTACTGTATAGATTAGACTAAGGGTTTATCAGAATAAGATCGCTCAAGGGGTTTTCAAATTCCCTAGAGGATTTTTTGTTGTCCAAATACATCTTGAAATTCTCTAACTCTTCCAGTGCACTAATATGAGCTAAGCCATCCAGTAGTATTGGGTTTGCCTAGAAAATTTAAATTTCATTGTAAAATTCTCATTGTCTTAGGAAAAAATTATATTTTATTGCAGAGCAGGAATTTATTAGAATCAGTAAATCAGACAAATTTGAGGTCATTGTAACTTGAAGGATTTGTTGAGTGAAGTCATCAGAGTCTCGGTGGCTGCCTGTTTATTGGTAGAGTCAGGCCTATTGATTTGGACTCATATGGTAGAAGTTTAATATGCCTTTGATGAATACACAAGTACATAGATGAATTAAAGAATGAATTGCAAAAATATAAAGTTAATTAGTTAAGTGCATTATGGAAGATTTTGGTATAATTGTTTTGTTATAGAAGCATGAAAAGTGTTGATAGAATTTTCTTTTCATATATGCTTTAAATAATAAATTAGAGTTTTGTATTTAATATACATTTCACACTTAAAGGTTGTTGCTTTATGCAGTAATATTAAAGTATTCAAAAAGAGTTTTTATTTTTTCCTTTCTCAAATATGCTAACATCTTGCACATAATTTACTTAATTCATAAACATTTTTATCATCATAAGTAGTACAAAACCTTGCCTTGATGGCATAGTTATAAATCACATGGGTGATTTTAAATTCCTTGAAAACATTCTCTTATTTGAAAGAATTGTAACATAGTTTGGACAGGAATGATTATCCTTTTTAAAAAGACAGTTTAGAAGACACAGGAGAGTGCAAAATGTCCCCAAAGGGCCCTGATTCATTCATACTGGAACCAAGGCTGGAATCCAGCACCTCTGAGTCCAAGGACCTTGGACACTCACTGTTATTTCTGTTCTAATGCAAATGCGTGTATTTTTTTCTGTTAATAGTACCTTTCTTCTTTGGGGAACTATTTCTCCTTAAATCCTTCCATGTAGTCCCATAATGACTCTATAACCCTTTTCATCTCTTTCAAAACAGCAGGTAGACCATTTGTGGCATTTTCCCAACACAGTGTCAGGTCCAAGGGTAGGTACTCAGCAGAGCCCTTCCCAATAATGTTCTAACCTTGGATACTGGTCATGGCGGGGCAGTGTCCTTTCCTTCCTAGCAGGGAGAGTGAGAGATTGGGGCAGGTCCTCCCTGCTGCATGGAGACTGCTAGCCTGTGAGAGGAGAGGATGCAAGAAGGCTAGAGTGTAAGACGATTCTTGATTTTACTTCCTGTCCTCCTTCCTGCCTTCCTGGAGCACTGTTATCTTCTTCCTTTGATTTGTGAACACCCCTAGTTTTCTTCTGATAATTTTTTTCTCTCTTAGAGGTATAGCATTTAAAAACTTGGGCTTCAGTGTCAAGTTGTCTCAAAGCCAATCTCAAACTATCACTTACTAGCTTGCTCTGTGGGTATGGATAAAGCATTTGAGTTCTCTGAGCTTCATTTACTCATCTGTAAAAAAATAAAAAGGATAACAGTAGTATTTGATGGAATGCTCTGAGGATTAAGAGATAATGTATGAGAAATACTTAGCTAAATGTTGAAATATAGTAAGCTCTCAATAAATGTTATTTGTTAATTTTTATAAAATTTTAAAAAGATTTTGTTTACTTATTTTTAGAAAGGAAGGGAAGGAAAAAGAAAGGGAGAGAAACATCAATGTGTGGTTGCCTCTCACGCATCCCCTACTGGGGACCTGGCCCTCAACCCAGGCCTGTGCTCCAAATGAGAAACGAACCGGCAACCCTTTGGTTTGCAGACCCGTACTCTATCCACTGAGCTATACTGGCCAGGGCTATTTGTTATTGTTCTTGCTGTTGTTTAAGCTAACTTCTGTTGGATTTTTGCCACTTCCAACTGAAAGACTCCTGTTTCACAGTTTCTTTTAGTCAAATATTTGGCATTATTACTCCCTTCCATATAAGTGCTAGAATCATGACATCTTAATTAGTGGCATTTTCTTCTACTACACTTAACTTCCAGTATTTTCCAAATGGGAATTTTCTCCCAATCAACGAATGGCTATTCCATGATTCAAATCAAGTAATGGCACTCAAAAAAGGCAAAATTCTTTTACTTACTAATATTTGATCTAACTGGGCATTAGAATTTAAGAAAAAGTAAGCCTTATACATAATTTTTCTGGTAAGCAGGCTAGGCTCTTAGCATCTAGCCTTTCTCTTTTGCAAAATCTCTAAATAATACACTGCAGTGGATTGGTATCACATTCTGTAGATGCTGTCTTCACTCAGGACGAGCCGTAACGATTTCAGTGCAGACATTGTATTCATGTGAGTTTTCCCTTCAGGTCAACAGACACATGACATGTGTATCACTGAAAGGGAGGGGACAGAAATGATGGGAACACAAAACACTGAAGAGAGCCTCACAAAGAGAACGAGACTTCTTTTTGACACATATTGTACAACATTTCCAAAGTTTGGGGAATGTTTCTGGTATATTTAACTGGCAAAAGATTTTTAAAAGTCTGTAGTTCTTTTTGTTTTTTTTTTTTTTTAATCAGTGACAATACATGTCTGGGCTGACAGTAATCTGCACACCTATAGTTTTAATTACATGTCTGATGTGTCTCCAGCAGTCTGCTTGCACCACTCCTGTTTTTATGCTGGCTCAAAAAATTATTTAAGAATAATAGTAAAAGATGGCATGTTAAACTCTCTTCTGGTTCCTGAAATTAGCTAGCAATTTTATATACTAAAATTTATCAAGAAAAAAAAAACCCACTTTCCTTCTTGACAACAATAGCACCTTCTTTCTCTAGCTGTAAATTTTGATTAAGCAGAGGTTAAAGGACTAAATTGGTCCAGGAGAATATTGATACAGTTTAGCTAAACTTCGGAATAGATATTCTAAGTTTTCTCTTAAGAGTTAATGTGTAGTAATACAATATAGACAGCCAGAATAAAGTAACAAGTTCGCAACATAGAAAAGAAAGAACTAAATTAATGTAATGTGTTTATAACTGTATTAGCTATGCTTGAGGAGAGAGGAAGTTGTAAGACAGTGTGTGTGTGTGTGTGTGTGTGTGTGTGTGTGAGAGAGAGAGAGAGAGAGAGAGAGAGAGAAACTCTCCGTTGGGATAGGTGTCAAGACCTATCTTGTCTTGTTTTCAAGTAGTTTTATTTTTTAAGGAAAAGAGAACTTTGTTTTCTGTATCTAGTAACGTTTGTTATATGTTAGAAAGCTTTTTAATGCAATCTACTTAGGAGAGATAATTTATTAAATTATAAATGCAAGACACCATTGTTGTATCTGGGAATCATTAGTATATCTGAAATTACAAAAGTCTATTATGTTTGAAACAAATCCAAAGTTTTTTGTTGAAATTCCAAATTGTTATAATTAGTTTCTCTTTTTTTATCTAAGAAATAGAGAGCAAAGTAGCCTATGGAGTGCCCTTTTATTAGTGCAAACTGCATTGCCTTACATGTTCTGGTAGGGAATTTGAGGTTTTCCCACAAACTAGTTTGTGACTTTTTAGAAACTATTTACTCTATTATTTACTGTGATTATCAGTTCCCTTATCTATAAAATGGAGTATTAATCAGCCAGTCATAGAATTTTAAAATAAAGATTAAGTAAGATACTGCCTTTCAGTGATTTGCCCTCATTTTGACATAGAGTAAGTTTCTTTGCTCAATAAAAGAAAGTGGGCGTTCTCAGAAAGCTCGAATTATATAATTTTTGGAACAAAATTATCTCATTTTTTCTTAGTATGACCTCTCTGAAGTAGCTCTCTTTCTTCCAACAGCAGAAAGATATCAGAATCTGCAACATTTGTTTAGAACATTTAGGGAAATACATCTGCCTCCTTTTGTTCCTGGGCTGCTCCCGGAGGAGGCTCCTTAATGGTCTTCTTTCCTTTATTCCTGCTTCCGTTTGACTACTCATGCTCAGGGTTAGCTGGAGTCTGCTTTCCTTTCTGAGCACCCAATAACCACTGTGATTCCAGACGTGCTTAACATGGTAAAGCCTTTAAGAGGTCCCAGTGGCTCACAACTAACCAAGTGTGCATTTTAGCAGATGGTTTATATTATCATTTTGGGGTCTGTGTATCAGCCATTGTTACCAGCAGTCTAGTCCTTTTCATTGTATTTCAATTTCTTTTTCTGCTGGTAGTTCCAGAAGGCTTGATAAAAGACTGCATCTAAACTTTTCATTGTACAATTCTAGTTAGAATTTAGAACTTAGTTTATTACAGAAACAATGTCAGAGCAGTTGGTTCTTAGAAGCTTAGAGTCCTTTGAAGGCCTTAGGACCGAACTGAGTTCTGGGTTGTAAGAACTCTTGACCACTTGTACAAAAGGAAAGATGTAGAAGGGGAAGGAAGTGGCTGCTTCTTTTCTGATATGATTTCAGCATGGCCCAGACTTTAATCATCAGGTTCAATGTTTCTTAATGGTACTCCACATCGCATCTTAGCCCCTCTTCTTGTGGTGCCCTTCCTTCCTAGTGCCCACTGCTAGGCCTGCCTTCGCTTCTGAACCCGTACTTCCTCACTCTACCTTACTGCAGGTTTTCTTTCTCGTCTTCTATCCTTCTATTATAATTCTCATTGCCTCACTCACTTTGTTATTAGAAAGTTGACAGAACAGTGATCCCGTAAGCTGCTGCACACTGCTATCTTCAGTAACACTTCCTATGTATCAGGCATGTTTCTAAGCAGTTTCCACAGATGAAGTCCCTTACAGCCTCGCAGACGTCGTGTAAGTTAAGTCTTATTATTATTGTTGTTTTAAAGGTCAGCAGATGAACACAATGGTGATGTAAATTTCATGTCTGTGTCACGTAACTTGCAAGATTGGAAGTGGGATTCCAAGCAGGTTGTTTGACTCCAAAGTCAGTGCGTTTTAGCCATTGTGTTGTCCTGTATTAAAGTGAGTGTCTAATTTTTATGATGGCCACATGTCATTGTAGGCATCCACATGGAGTGTGCACACACATGGGGTGTGCAAGACCAGAGTGAACCCTAACATAAACTATGGTCTGTGGGTGATTATGATGTATCAATGTAGGTTCATCAATTAAAACAAATGTTGATAATAGGGTAGGCATATGTGGGGGCAGGGAGTATATGGGAAATCTCTGCCTCTTCCCCTCTATTTTGCCTAAACCTAAAACTGCTCTAAAAATTAAAGGTAAAAAAAAAAACAAAAACTTCTATGAGGTAAACAGCTCAAATCAAGGTTTTGAAATAAATAAGGCGTACTGTATAACAATATTGTTCAGAAACTAGCTTCCTGGTGTGAAAAATGGAAGACTTGTTAAAAAATCCCAACATTATTAAAATATATAACAAGAATTCAATTTATTATGTGTCCCTAATGACCTTCAATCCAAATATAAAACCATGGGCACTTCAGGGTGTCCAACCCTTTGGCATCTCTGGGCCATACTGGAAGAAGAAGAGTTGTCTTGGGCCATGCATTAAATACACAAACACTAATGAAAATGATGAGAAAAAAAGTTTTTAAGTAAATTTATGATTTTGTGTTGGGCTGTATTCATAGCCATACTGGGCTGCATGCGGCCTGTGGGCCATGGGTTGGGCACACCTGCTACATGATTATTTTTACTTAAATATGCTTATAAAACAATGGCTTCAGCAATTGTCTGACAATAGGCAAGTACACCTAATAATTACAAGTCAGGATAAATTCTAACAAGGAACATGTGCTAGGTGTGATTGAGAATAATAAATGGAGTACAGTTGCTTGAACAGAGTGATTTGTAAGGTTTTTGTTAGAAAAGTGGCATTTAAATGCAGCCTATCCTCCAGTAACATGCAGCCTGGTGTAGGACACAGACCAGGAAACAGTGACACATGATTCAGTTTGATAAAGGTTACACAAATCCGTGAGTATGGTGACGAGAGAACAAAGCGGAGGAAGTAGCTAGCTTTGTTCTGGGAAATCCCTACAGACCTCATAAATGTTTGGTCTGGGACACAAAGGACCAGTAGGAGTTTTCTAGGTATGGATTACGTGTTCTCTATATTTCCCTAATGCCAGGGGGCTTATAACGCAGGTATATAATAGATTTTTTAGCGGACACTGTTCCCAGGCCACCGATACCAGACCTTTGGAGATTGCCTCACTGGGGGGAAACCGTACTCAATAACTAGTCAACTGAAGTGTGGAAGAGCTTAAAAAAAGGTTGATTCATTTGCTTCAGTCTGAAGGATTCTCTTCAGAGGTGAAGCTTTGTCCAGTTTCAGAACTGTGTGCAGAATCTATGATCAGCTAAGGCCTTAGTTGTGACTTCATTGCAATTCAACTTCTCCCTCTTTCCAAACCTGTTTCCTTTACTCTCCTGTGGGTGTTGGTCTTCAATACACTCTTGCACACACATCTCTGTCACAGAGTTTGCTTCCAGGGAAGCTGACCAGCAGCCGATCCTCAATAAATACGTATTGATTGGTTGCTTGACTGAGATTTATTTTGGAATGAAGAGAGCAGCAAAGCATGCATTAATAATTACTACTGACTGCTACAAACATGAGAGGTAGCACTGCTAAGCCTGAGTTCCATATGCCTCGGTAGCATCCCTCTGTGCAGTGCGCTCTGTTGCATATATTTATTACTCTTTTGGGAAAAGTTTGCCTCCTCCTATTACTTGTGATGTTGATGTTTAAGCATAATTAAAGCAAATAATCACCCCAAACCCTTGAGGAGAGTTTCAGAAGCAGCAAATGACTCTTCTCTGATGGACAATTTGGTTTTATGCATTATGAATAATTTCCATAATGCTGCTGAAGCATACGTGAAATTTACACTAAAGGGACCATCTTTGGCCTCAAGGCAAACTTCAAACTACCAAAATCCAAGGAAGGAAAATCATATAATTGTAGTCAGAAACAGGCACAGATAAACTTTAGTAATTGCTTACCATTCTTCTAAGTGTAAAATTTTCTGGAGGCAGTCTTTCTTGTCATGATTTTAGGTTGTGAAATATTTTGAGTCTGTGGCTGAGGAACTCCAGTTTTTAAATTGTTGATATCCCATTGCAACTTTTGATTTCAGAAGTCTTACACTTCCTGGAAATGTGAGTGCTGATGTTTTTGACTACATAATTAGAGAGACCTCCCCAAGAACTGTTATTCTACTTTCTTGTCCAGGTTTCTGGAGGTTTTGAGAGAAGATGTCTGGCCTCCCTCAGCGTGTCTGTCAGACCCTGCTGATTGTTAGTCAGTGTGAGACTGAGATGACTGATACAACAAATGAATAGAATAAACAGCAGAATTAGTTTTTAATTTCCCTTTTCCCTTGATTGCTCACAGTGTGTGTTTGCAAAAGCATGAAATCGTGGGACCTCTTTCATGTCAGAAATGCCAAGAGCTTGTTTTGTTTGCAGGGTTAAAAAGGATGATTTTTGAGGTCCATTACAATGAAGGCAGTATGAAAAGGAAGAATTTTAAGAGGGGAAATGAAAGCGAAATAGTTTCAGGTTTGCTTTTCTTAAGCTATCTTCTCTATAGTCATCTTACATTTTTTCTAAAGATAGATAAGATTTCAATTTTGCAAAGCCTTAGTTTTCTTCTTCTTTTCCCCCGTCTTCCTCTCCCTCCTCCTCTTCTTCCTCATTTTCCTCTTCCTTCTTGTCCTCTTTTTCCTTCCTTTCATGTTCCTTCTCCTCCCCCTCTTCCTCTTTTTGGTGGTATTTTGGAACTATTAGTTAGTCTGGGTTAGTGATCAGGGGGATTGTGGAAATGCATTGCAGGGAATATACCATTGTTTTTCTTTTTCCTGGTCCACAGTCAACTCAACTTATCCCTAATATGTTAATGATGAGACCAGCCTGGACCCCACTAGAAAAATGTCCTGGGTTTTTGATTTGGTCTTTTTGAGAGCCTTGGGCAAGTTACTTAGTTACTAATTAATCAATCATTATTTATTTGGCATCACTCAGCTTTCAGCATTTTGGTATGCCCTGAGAATAAAATGGTGAACAAAATAATATGGCATTTCCCTCCTGGAAATTGTCTAGAGAACACAGAGAATGAGGAGTAGATCAACTAAGATGATGATGGCAGGACTGGCAGGGTTTTGGGCCTATGGTAGTTACAAGCTATGTCAAGGAACTTTGTCAAGGGGATAAACAATATCACTGAGGTGGCAAGTAGTGGCAGTGAGCGCACAAGAAAATGATTGGACTTAGGTAGAAGGAGTGACTCTCCTCTGCGTAATAGAAATAAGTAGGGGAGAAATGGTGAAGAGATTGCAAGTATATATGTTTGGTAGGTAGATGTGTAGAAATTTGAACACTTACCCATTTAACCACTTCTCTCTGTGGGCTCTGTGTATGGGTGTAAGAGAGAGAGAGAGAGAGAGAGAGAAAAGAGACATAGAGAGAGAGAGAGAGGAAGAGGGAAGCGATTGTATGAATTTAGAGATAAGGGTACCTATTGAAGAGAAGAACTTAGATATTCAGAGGTTTGAAGAGAATTGAGGAGATCTGAAATAGTTCTTGTAGATAGTGGGTGAAAAATTGCCTAGAGATTCACAGTAGAATTATTTAGTAGTTTAGAAGACCTACTAAGGTTATTTACCATAAATTTAAAGAAGTTTTCATCTGTTAAGTAATTTTCTGAAAACTATGTTTGACTTTCTAAGTACAAGAACAGAGAACATAGTTTTAAATAGGAGTGGGGTTTTTCTAGAGGGATTTGATTTAAAAATAGAAGGGGAAGAAAAAGGTTAAATAAGAAAGCTTTAAAATGAGGACTGTGAGTTCTAAACTTGTAATAAAAGTAATTGAAGGCGGGAGGAGAGTAAAATGTGTAGGTGAAAGCATGAATGAAATGAGGTGCTAATGTGTTCCACATGAGTTTGGACAAGCAAAGCAGGAGGACAAGAGACCGTGGTCAGAAACAAGGATGCTTGAATTAGTGGTTGTGGGGCAGAGATATTTGTATAATAGAAAGAACCAGTTATTACTGTGTGACTCGGGGGCTGAGGTGAATAAAGGAGAAGGCTTTTGGGCATGGTAAAGTCCACAAACTGAGAAGTGTGTGTGAATATTATAATCAAGATAACTGCAGGAATTGGTTAGTGTAGACTCTAAGTCAGGTTCCAAGACCTTTATTAATAAGGCAGAATGGCATGGAGGCAATTCCTTTGCAGTAATAATAGATCAATTATAATAATGAAGAGGGCACTAATAATGATTAAGATCTACTGCTAACTTTTTCTCTGCCAAAAGTTAGGTTTATTGCTTTATGTGCATTATCTCCATTAACATTTACAATAAACTGAGGACATTGTTTCCCCATGTTAGAACCGAGGAAGCTGAAATCATAGGGAATGTCAGATCGAAGTAAGAATCTGACAGACCAGGGAATTCACAATTATAACCATTATTTTATACTGCCTATTCAACAAAATATTACAAAGATTAATTATGCTACATAAATTTGGGAAATGTATGTGATTGTTAAACTTTAGAATAAGTACAAATGTAAAAATGCGAGGGATTGTTAATATTATGATTACTTTCTTTCCTTTTCCGAGGTAATTTCTCATTACCCAAATTGTCCAGGGATTAAACCCATGGTTAAGTGAACAGAATCTGGCTGATTAGTCTGTAGCTAGAACATGGGCTTTGGTCAAAACAAGTAGAGGTACTTGAATCCATAAATAGAGTCATTGAGAATGTCTCTTATATTCATCCCAATGGTGTGCTCGCAGGCTTAATTAATATGCTAGACCTTTTCTTCTGATGCCATAGAACCGGTGATGATGAAGGGACTCTGAGTTCCAGAGAACATCTTCTCCCATGTAATCAACCTAGCCTGAATGGCAAAGGTAACCCCATGAGAAACGGAAAAACAATGAAATGCACACTATGCTTACCAGCTATGGGTAGAACTGCAGTGCAGAGATAAAAGATGAGGGTGGGAAAAGGTCAAGAAAGACTTCACAGATGAGGTGGATCTTCAGCTGGACCTCGAGCGGTGAGAAGGATTTGAATAAGTCCTGAGAAGCGCAAGGGCTTTTATGGTAGCCAGTGGGATGGTGCTGTGTCCTCTGTTATGAGATGTCTTTAGTATATTCTTACTGATCTATACCTGAAATGAGAACGTTAACAACTTTCTACAGAATATTCTAGATGTCCCCACACTGTAGTATAGATTCAATAAATAAGTAAAAGGATGCATTTTTAAGGAGTGTTGGAACTAAGTAGAAATTGTATCTAAGGTGGTATCCTTAATTTAAAATAGCATATAATAATGATATCTACGGTTTTGAGTTGAAGCAATTTTTATATCTAGACCCTTTGAAACTATTGGTTTCAGGAGAGATGAGAGAGAGAACTGAAGAGTGGTCTAAAAACAGGGGAGTGCATTCTTACCTAGGGTTTTCCTCATTTCTGGAAGAGTTTAGCAGGTCCTAACTTCTCTGGGTCTCGGGTTCTTCAACAACCAAATAAAAGATTATTTCTGGACACAAAAATGCATGGTTTTGATTCTATGTTGATTCTATGAGCCTCCTTTATATCTGGGATAGTACACAAAGCTTTTCTGAGAGAAATAAATAATTAAATGAATAAATCCAACCCCCCTTAATTTATTTGTAAAAATTGTGTATTTGTTCTTACATGTTTAAATTTCAGTCACCTTCAAAGTACTCTCCATTTGATGCAGTACACTTATTGAGACATTTTTTCCCACTGCTTAAAATAGTTTTTGAACCTGTCAATTTTGATATCTTTTAGTGCTTCTGCCATTTTTTGGTTCATCTATTCCATATTGGCAAAACGATTCCTTTCGAGGGCTTTGTTTGTCTCGGGAAACAAAAGAAGTTCCTTGGGGTAAAATCAGGTGGATAGGGAGGGTGGGCATGGGGGTCATGCCACTCCTGGTCAAAAACTGCTCAGCACTAAGTGCAGTGCGGGCGGGTACGCTCATAAATCAGCCACTGTGAAATGGGCAACCACATTGAAAGAGTCTTCAAAAAAACTCCCTGAAGCTACACACAGCCTCTCAGAACAACGCCAGCTGGTACACTGATACAGACGGGTTCCTAGAACACTTAGCTAGTGGGGAAAAAACTCACTAATAAAAGGGGCTTGCCCTCCAGAAGATAATTTCATCTTTTTTGGTGTTCCGTCTTGTATATATTCCCAATGAATAATCATTCTTGTTTGAGTTAGTGTCTTGACTCAGGTAAATTCATCCCTTGATGTGTTCACTGTGACACAGTTTTGCTCTTTATTGAAATGTCTCTTTCAATGAATGTAGAGCATGACCATCGGATAATGCGTCTCCAGCTTTATGTTGACAATTATCCAAGCATTTCCATTATATTGCTCATATTTCAGGGGCTCATACATTTTCATTCATTTCATTCTACTCTTGGCAAATCATGAGATGGCCTCTCAACTTAGAATGCTGGCAGAAAGCCACGTGGTGCTCTTTCTCTGTCTCTGTTTCTCTCTCTCTCTTCCTCTCTGTGTTTTACATATACACACACTCCCCTAAAGAGATGCAAAACAACAAAGACATGATGTATATGTACTATAGCATCACAAAGAATCTAAATTAAAATAAAACTTGCTAGGCCTTACTTCTGAACAGTTTTCATAATAAGGGACACAAATTAATACATTTGAAGGACTCAGATTTAAACAGTCAAAGGCATCATTCTCTGGGCTACTACCTCATTAGTATTTGAAGCATAAAAACTAAAAAAGTGTTTCTTTTCCCATGGAAACAGTCACCTGACTCCCATTAACTCCAGAAGGAGGAATTATACATGAGAATGAAGACAGACAAATAAGTATGCATGTTCAGTTGCTAGATTAACCCAATAGCCTATGATAGATCTTTGAGAGCCTTTATAGTCTATGAGATCAATAATCCATTATAGCTCACACTGGTGACTAAATGACTTCAGGGATTGGTAATGGCATTTGAAAATCTTTTACCTTTAAGCCATGGCTTGTAATAAATCCTAAATTCCCCTTAGGCATCACCACCTGGTAGCGATAAAGGTGTCTTTGATTCGGCACCTTGAGGAGGGCATGGCAAATAATGGGCACTCAATACATAATCACTGAACAAAGAGAAAATATATCCTTTCCTCCATATTCAGATCTCTTTTTATTCTCACCTTTTCCTGGGCTTGGCATATTCCTTTGGGTTCTACCTGGTACCTGGTTATCCTTTCTCATTTCTAATCCAATTCTTGTTACACCTGCTTCTCTTCTTCTCTTCCCTTAATCATAGTGTTCCTTCTGCCAAATCACCATACCTTTTGTCATTGGACTTGCTAATCAACAACTTTTTTGAGAACGGGAGAGTGAAGAACTTGAATCCGTGTACTCTGTGGAAGCAGGACATTGGTAGTGGCTGTTAGCCTTTAGAATGACCTTTTCTAAAGTAAGGGGCAGAGGAGAGAAAGGGCTGGTGCTCCCTGCGTCTGGCATAAAATCTGGCACATAGCAGATGTTCAAATAAGCTTTGACAAATATATAAATGAATAGAAATGAGAATAATGAAGCTAATATGTTTAGAACATCTGTATCTTATGATATTAAGTTGTATTTACATTTCTCATTAAGTTCTCACACGAATACTAAAATAGTGTGCCTCATCTCCATGCTTAAAGATAAGAAAACTTTGAAATAAGTTTGAGAACTTTCTCCAGACCACATGTCTCACGTATTTCTGAACCAGAGTTTTATTCTAGGTCAGTCTGACACAATTTTGTTTTGCTGCTCTGTTGTTCTGGAGTTTTATTCCTCCCCCCATTTTTGTGTTCTGACCTTGGAGCATCGATTTCCCTGGCAGCAAGAGGCGGTTTCCAAGGCTTTGTTGTGCTCTCATAGTATTTATGACATCAGACCCAATCTGTGCCAAGTCATAATGGCAATGGCTAACATGTTTAGCGATACCACATTCGTTAGCTTACTTTTATGCACTTTAACATGCATGATATAATTTGATCATTACAACAAGCCTGTGAAGAGTGAAGCATTCATTTATTATCATCAACCCCCTCACAGTTCAGATGACAAAACTGAGGTCCACAGCACTGACGAGTCGTAATCACCCAAGTTCATAATTTACATCAGGGTCTGCTCTTGGGGTTATATGTTCTGTGTATCTGAACAAATGTATAGTGACATGTGTTTATCATAAAAATATCTTACAGAGTATTTTCGCTGCCCTAAAAATCCTCTGTGCTGTTTATTTATCCCTCATTCCCACAACCCCTGACAACTGATTTTTTTTTAATATCTCAATAGTTCTGCTTTCTCCAGAATATTATATAGTTGGGATCATACAGCATAAAGCCATTTTAGATTGGTTTCTTTCATTTAATAATACATATTTAAGGTAATTCCCTGTCTTTTTATGGCTTGATAGCTCTTTTATTTGGTGCTCAATAATATTTCATTTTCTGAATGCATCACTGTTTATTTATCCAATCCTCTACTGAAGGACATTTTGGTTGCTTCCAAGTTTTAGCAATTATGAATAAAACTGCTATAAGCATATTTGTGCTGCTTTTGATTAGACATAAGTTTTCAACTCTTTTGGGTAAATACCAAGGAGCCTGATTCCTGTATCTTATGGTAAGAGTATGTTTAATTTTGCAAGGAATAATCAGACTGTTTTCCAAAATGACTACCATTTTTCATTCCCATCAGCAATGTATGATTGTTCTCTTTGCTCTACATTCTTTCCAGCATTGGCGTTGTCAGCGTTCTAGATTTTGGCCATTTGAATAGGTGTATAGTAGTCAAGGAAGCTTATTTTCTTATGCGAAATGACAGAGCTAAGCAAGTGGCCTTCTGCCCCTAGTTCTTGTGCCCATTTTATTATACCAGACTCTCCCACAGGTCGGTCAGGGCCACTGGCAGTATTGCATTTCTGAACATTTGCTACTTATTTGCATCCTCTCTTTTCTTACTTCTATAATTACAGAACTTGAATCATTTCTAATTATCATATTGCTTGGGGAAAAAAACCTAAAATAGGTAGTCACAAGACTTTAAATATGGCTCAGATAATGTGGTAAAACCTGTGTGATTAATTTAAAGAAATGCGACCCTTCTGAATCTTGGTTTCTTTATTTGTTCAATTTAAAAAATAGTATGCGTTCCACAGTACAGGGGATGAAGATAAAAAGAAGTAAAATGTGAATGTAACTTCAGTTACTGAAATCACCATGTCAGTGTAAATATTGCCGTTATTTGGAAAGCATAAGAGTGAGCCACAGTGAAATAGTGTTTTAGGAGGTCACGTAGTATCAGGTATTTGTTAGAATCCAGATTTCCTCTTCTTCCAGGCAAGGTCAGATTGTCCAAGGCCCAGGCTACTGATGAGTCCCACTGCCCAAGGTTTTTAAGTACAAGAAACATGTCTTCTTCATGCTTCCTGTGTCCTGCACTGTGTCTTATATAGAGAGAGGACAGGTAAATGTGTGTGGAATCGAAGGAATTTGATTCCCTGGAGACTAGTTGTATTTCAGCTAAAATAAAACAAATGTTTCTCATCCGGATTCTAATCCAGATAATGGGTGATATAATAAAAAACAGGAGTGGGGAGTTTTGTGGAATAGAAATGTAGAAACACATACAAAAGGAAGTGCTTTTGCCCTCCATGTTAGTATTTCCATGTTCAATATGAATCACTTGTGCACACTTTATGGACCTAGTGCACACTTTTCCTACCACGGGGACTTTTATGCAATCTCTAAATCAGCCCTACAATCCTAGAAAGTATACAGTTTTGTTACAGAGATAAGTAAGATATGATCACAGGGAACCATGAAAAATAAAACCAAGATAAATTATTGTTTATGTTCATTGCTGATAAATACTGCATGAGGTCTTACACACGTACATACCCGTATGTATATATAGCCACCATTTCTAAAGTAATCGTTATAGTGACCCTAGACAATACTGCAATTAACCCGATTATGCAGATTGGAAAACAGTAGAAGAGGGTAAGTGATTTGTCCATAATAATACAACCAGAATACGGAAGACCTGAGATTCATGTCCAAGTCTAGCTAAGACCAACTATGCAAGTTATGCCATGGTGAATGTGTCAAATTTTGTGTTTCTGGTTAAAGTAACAACAAGGGTATGTGGCCTGGATGGGCCATCGATAACTGCTTTTAACTTTAGTTCTTCCCTAAAGAAATGATGTGTTTTGAATAGGTTACCGAGAACATTTGTATCATGAGGCAAGGTCATGAAATCATTTTTTAGGAGATAGAAAAATTCCCTTTTTTTTTTTTTGCCTTTGATTTGTTTTTTTAATTCAAAACTAGCTGTCCTCAGTGATTTGACCTCTATGGAATAAACAAATTTACGTTTATGCTGCAGGTTTCTTTTCTTCTGCGGTAGGTTTCTTTCCTGCAGGCTTCTTCGCAGCTGCTGGTTTGTTGGTAGCTGCAGCCTTTTTTCCCACCAACGGCTTCTTCTGCTTCTTCATACCAATAGCCGCCTTTCCTTTCTTCCCTATCACAGACTTCTGGCCTGGAATCCCCTTCTCATCTGACTTGGCTTCTAGTGCTGCTGCTGCTGCTGCTCTATCTACCTGGAGCTTGTGGTTCCTGGCCTGGCGAAGACTGGTGTTCTCGCACATGGTCCTTGCCTATGGGTTTAGCTTCAACATGATTCTCAGGTTTTTCAGTGGATTCTTCTTCAGGACTCTGTGATGAATCTTCTTGCATGGTGTTCAGAGGACTCTTTGGATCTCTGGGCTTTGCAAAATTCTACCAAGGTCTGTATTGAGCATCTTGTGCACGGGAAGGTTGTAGTCACTCTTGAGGGAGGCAGCTCTACGCCAAGTGCCAGACAGATCATCTGACTGGTGGAAAGCACTTTCAGTCCAGATGCAGAAAGGGCCCATGTGCCCACCAGGAGCAGGTTTCAAAATGCTTAGCTTGCTTACATTAAGCAGAGTAATTCCAGGAATGTTTCTGAAGGCTTTGAAGATACCGATGTCCTCATTATAGATGATACAGGACCCCTCTGCTGGATATGATGACAGTTCTTCATTTTACCCATGCCAGCTCTCATTCTCTGAGAGGCATAGGTCTTTTTGATATCATTCCAGGCCTTAAGCTTCTCAAGAAGCAAAAAAGCCCCCTTGGTTTTCTTAGAGCTTTCAGCTTTATCTTCAACCACAAAAGGAAATTCAGGAATGACCTCAGGACGATGACCTGTGGACATGACCAGTGCTGGTACGGCCAAGGCAGCCAGGGCAGAGCAGATGGAGTATAGCTTCTGTGTTCTGTTCACTCTGCAGTGCCAGCAGTGCCAGATTTTGGTTGGTGCAAACATGCAGCCCCCACAACACATATTTCCAAGAGTACCCTGGACAGAATGATGAGTCCTGTCACCTTGAACTCTGAGTATTCAAGCCATAGCTCTGCCAGTACCCCAAGACTCGGCACTGGTTTGATGTCCTGCCAATTCACTGACAGCATGGGGCTGTCTATTGTTTTTACACATGTTGCTGTGAACAGAGTTCACAATATCTGGCTGAATGGGAGCCTGAACACAGCAGGTGAAGTGCCATTTTGCCAGATGATTCCTTCTTTTGGAGTTCGCTGATATCAGTGGACGAGCACATGCCATGGCGTGGAGAAGAGAGTCCACACTCCTCAGCCCAGTGGCTCCCACAGCAAAAAAAAAAAAAAAAAGCAAATCACCATATTTTCTAAACATTTTCAAACTTAAGGTACTGAATCTATATCATTTGATTTATGTCCTTTTTTTTTAACATGCATTCATCTGATTATTAAAATTAAGTATTACTATGTACCAGGCAGGCAATATCCTGTGCTAAGAACACAGTAGTGAACAAAACATAAAGGTTACTGCTCTGGTTACCAGAGAGAGACCCCCTCCATGGAGATGCATGAGTGCTGGAAGTGATTGGCTAGCCCTGGGAGATAAGAAAAACCAAATCTACTTTTCTGACCTTCACTTATAAGAAACTACCTTAAGGAAGGGGGTAGTGGAGAATGACACATCTTCTTACCCTCAAGGCCATTGAAGGCAGAATAGAAGAAAAACTGATAGGATTCTAGGGAGGGATGGGAAACACTCCGTTTCTCCCTGCCCCTGGAACCAGACAGAGAGCCACTGATTCTGGGGGAACTAGAGTAAAAAAAAAAAAAAATCTGCTCATGGAAGAGCAGCATTGAATGTCTTTTGAGCTCAGGATCTTATCATGGTAAAAAGCTGAGGTCTTCTGCTTCTAGATGAGAGGAGAGTTTGGCTACCATAGGGAATGCAGCCCAGAAGAGCTGACACACTAAATCACAGGTGCACAAGCCTAGTCTAAGATTGAGCCTGAATCAGGAAAACTAAGTAATGTTCTCTGCTCCTACCACAAGCCTAGTGCTGGTAAACAAGCAACAGCCATTTACAACTGGGGAAGGGATAGGATGAGAGACGCTCTCTGTAGCGTCAGGACTGCTCAAAGCTGAGAATGAAGCTGGAAAACTAAAAAGGAGGAATTTGAAGTTGGGGATGCATTGAAAGTAAGTTAGTCATAACAATACCCAAATATAACTCCTTCCAAATATAAATTGCCTGACAAGAGAAAGAGCATGGCCATTTTCCAGCCTAATATTATTAACCTCAATCTCTAGTATTCTATGCACAGTGACTGGCATTCGGCCAGATACATGAGATATCAAGAGAAATATCAAACAGAAATATGATGCTCATGAACATTTAGCAAACTGAATCTAACAATAAGTAAAATGAATATTCAGGATGTCTAAATGATTTTTATCAAACAAATTTAAGGTTGATTTAACAGTCAAAAAACCAAACTATCAGTCACCATATTGAAAGAGTAAAAAAAATGGTTAATTCAATGGGTACAGAAAAAGCACTTAAAAATGCAATCATGATAAACTTTCAGCCTGTAAAGGGTATTTATGGAAGAGAAACTTCAGATAAGATACTTATTGGTAAAATGTCATGGATTTCGACCTGCAAAATCCATGGGGGGACCGCCCCGATCGTGTGAATAAATCTTACCCAGAGACACGCTTGGAGATGAGAATCAGGCAGCCACGGGTCTTTCCCATCACCTCCATCTTGGGAAAAAGACCTCGTGGGTAGGTTAGCCGGGGGTTTTATTAGAGGTTTTAGGACATATTTACATTGGATTGATTATTCATGGGATTAAGCAGAACAGGGAGAGTTTTACTCATTAGCAGAGCATTAGGATGTAAATTTAGGTCCGGTGGCAGACAGGACCAGGGTAATATAATATGCAGGGCTCAGCAAGCCAGAATTTTTTAAGATACATCTTTGCCAAATTCCCGTTAGAGAATTCCTATTCCACAGACATGATTCACACTTGCCCACATGGGAATCACACGGAGCTGTGCTCAAAATGCGTAAATCCTCAGGAACATGTGTGTGTACACGTGTGCGGAAAACACTGCTACAGTAAAAGATTGACAGATTATTCCACTACTGTCAAGAACAATGCAAGGTTAGAGCTCTTACCATATCCATTCAGTATTGTACTGGAGATGATAGGAGATGGAGGTGATAAGATAAGAAAACAAAATGTACAGACTAGAAAGGAAAATTAACATCCTTATTTAGTCAATGATGATATAATCACATCTGTTCAAAATGTTTTGAAAAAATCTATAAAACAGCTACTAGAACAAGTGAAATTCAATAGTAACTTGCTGACCAAGTGGCTCAGACTTCCGATCGAATTACTCCTGCTGCATTGCTGTCTCTCCTAAGCACACACCTTGACCTCATGTGGAGTTCCGTCTGAGCAGCAGTCAGAGGAAGGAAACAGTCACGCAGGTGGTCCTGTATGACATGTGAGCATTGTTTGGAAGTGGGCTGCTGCAGCACAGTGGCCTTGCAGGGAGTTCTATTGGATAGTGGCAAAAGAAAATCCTTCTAGAGGCCAGAACTGTAAGGAGTGCACTTGGCTGTTTTCCTCTCCTGGAAGGAGAGGTGACCAGAGATAAAGGTCTGCATAAATTCATGGTTCCTAATGCTTTGGCTGATAGTGATGCAGTTGAACAGAACGTGATTGAAAAATCGATGACAGGGTGCCCGAGGAAATGAGCATAATCTGTGAGAATGTATGTGTCTCAATATAAATGCTCATCAAAGGTCACCCATGCAAAGAAGGCTCTCGGTAATTATGTGAATCAGATGGCCTGTTTTGTCCATGTTAGTAAGCCCCCTTCCCCAACCATCTCGATGCTTCCTCAATGGTTCATGAGCAGAGGAACTTCTCAATTATCTGTTGACTAACATTATGTGGGTATGACTATAACAGCAGCAAGAGAAGTTACGTGTGAGATGAACAACACGTGGGCTGATCTGTCTATTGCCATGGGTGATTATTAATCTGCCAACAGTAGAGACCAGTGCTGCACTCTTACTGGGGTTTTATGGTGAGGACCATAAAACTACGTAGTGACAGGATGACGACACAAGATGCCTCTCATCATAGAACGGCATCAACTTGTCCTCATTAAGTAGCTCTTTACTCAGAAAACTGGTTTTCCCTTGCAAGCATATTTTTGTCAGCATCACCCTCCATATTTTATCCACTAGGTCACAGTATTCCAAATAATATTAATGTAACAGCTATAGAGAGATATTAGACTCATGCTCCTAGGATTAACACATTTTACATGTACCCTCTTACTCCTAAGCACCTTTTAAAGATACAGTTACAGCTCTAATAGTATGGCAATGCCTTGCAGAGCTCTTTTTTTTTAATCCTAAAATGGTGCTTATAATCAATGCCCTATATATAAAACCATTTCTCCCAACACCAAAATATAAGCATCTAGAAATAAAGAGGTAGAAGTGAGATTGGCTACTCTTACTCCTAATTGATCCACTTGTAAAAGTTTTATTTTTGTCTTCATGGGAGTTAAAGCTGTATTAAGAGAAGCTATTATCTCCTGGAGGATTTATAGGCAGATTTGGAAGCAGCTTCATGAGATTTTCGCCTGCTTTGCCAGGATCCTATTTATCATTGGAACCACTGAAACCCTTCGTGGTTGCTTCCTGGTGACATTTCTCGACATTTGCAGTGACTTTCTGGACAATTTTTGAGAATTGCCTATTCAGTATGGCAGGAAGCTGGGATCTTTGGTGACTGCTCTTCTGACCTTTGATCCCAGCCATTTCAATGGCTGTATAAGCCTGTAATTCCATTTTGAACCCTTCCTACTTGGAATACTTAGAGTGACGTCTGTTTTCTGCCCAAATTCCAACTGACACAGGGTCTTAGCATTTTAGCTATGTTCCCAGGGAGAGGAGACAATTCACCAAAGGGGGGTGGTCCACATTAAGACATTGAAAATTGTACATGTAATGAATTGAGGAAAATGAGGAAAGATGTGTAGGTAGCCACAAGAAGCCTAGTCCACTGGAATGAAGCCTTAAGGAAATTCTTATATCATGAAAGTCTTTACTTATATGAACAGTAATAGTAAATCCTTCCTGTAGAGAGCTATTTAGTTCACAAAACATTTCATATACATTATCCTTCTTGAATTTGAGAAGTCTCATACTGAAGAGGTAAAATGTATATACTCTTTCTCACTCGAGTCTCCCCAAATATCCTCAACTGCACACCAAAGCATCCCTGTGAGTGGCAAGGCAGGCTCTATTATATGCCCTTCTCAGACGACGAGACTGAGGCTATTAACCATTAGGTTTATTTCATTCACATATTTGCAGAGCAAAAGTACACTGGCCATTTACTTTGTGTCAGGAATTGCATTAGATACCAGGAATAAAAGAATAAACAAGACAAATATCTCCATGACTTCATGTTTCTTATTTAGCGGGGAACACAGACATTAAATAATGGTTTTTAGTATAATAAACGCCTTTTGGAAAGGGAGAGCAGAGGATGCTATGGGGACTTCCACTGTAATGGTACTCAGAGAGGGACTCCTTGAGGAGCTAATACCTCCACTGTTACTGAGAATTGGAGAATGATGAAGCAGTAGCCCAAACTCACACAGTCAAGAAATTTCTTGACTAGAAATTTAGTTAAGAAATGTCTTGGAATGGAATTCATTGTTCCTGATTTCAGCTCCAGTGTCTTCTTCACTACACAAGGTTGGGATTGCAGCTGCTTTCCCGACTTGGGATGGGAAATTGGGCCGTGATTATGCCAATCAGAAAATGACAGGAATATAGTAAAATAACTAATCCTTTATGGCTAAGTTTGTTTGGGTGTTGTCTCACTTTAAAGCATATACATCTCAACGGAATATTTAAAATCTATGTGGCAAGGCCTAGGCAGTTCTAATACTTCATAGACCTTCATTTTTTTTTGAGGCTATGTAAATAAAGACTAAGTTATTCAATTGAATTATATGGAGTTGCTGATATGTAATCATTTTGAATTAAAAAATGACGGTTTCCTGTGATTCTCTACCTAATACTAAACTGACAAACCCAGTCCTGGAGTGTTCTAAGCAATTTTTTTTAACTGTGTTTACAAGCACAAGATATACCTCAATAAAACATAATTGCTGCAAGAAGGAAGAAAAAAGAAAATTTAAAAAAACATAATTGCTGCAGATAAAAATAGTGTCATACCTAGACAGTCATGAAATCTGGGAGAATTCACAATTCAAAGCTGCTATTATAGTCTTGAAGAGAAAGCACTTTTCAAAAGTTGTCTAATTACGAATTGACTTGACCAGGTCAATCATTTGAGAACTCAAGAAGATCTACTCAATTGACCATTCTCGTTGAATCAATACCAAATTGACTTTTCAAAAAATATAAATTATAGTGAGAACCATGATGAGACTGAGAAGCATACTTTCTAAATGTAAATTGCTTGAAAGTTTGAAATGAGCCATTGTCCCATAATAGTGGGGCAAAGCCTGAAACAAGTAAATATTTTCATTTCTAGCATTTGGCGCTGAGGAATAATTAGAAGCAAATAATGCAGTTTTAAGATTTGTATTGAGCTCTGGCCGGTAGTGCAGTTGGTTGGAGTGCTGTCCTGATACACCAAGGTTGCTGGTTTGACTCCCTGTCAGGGCACATATGAAAAACAACCAATGAATGAGTTCAACAACAAATCAATGTCTCCCTCTCTCTCTGCCTCTCCCTCCCACTTTTTAGCTCTCCCTCTCCACCCCTCTGAAATCAATAAACAAAAACACTAAGACTTCTATTGAGATACTTTCATTAAAATATATTTATGAACTTATTTTACAAACATTATTTTTTCTGAGAAAGTGGAGAAATGTACTTCTACATGTTGCTGATGAAACTTGAAGTTGACAGTATCTTTGAGGATAGGAATTTGGTAAAATGTACTAAAAAACAATGAATATTTACACCATACATTTTGAACAAGGATGATAACACCCCTAGTAGGGATATAAATTAATTGGTTGAATTGATTAGTGGAAAGACAAAAATTTTATTCTTTTAGTGTATAAAGCACAGAAAATATATATATGAAGATATACAGAATATATGATCTATTAAAACTGCATGAAGAAATGATTAGGAAAAATATCTTAAAAGATCCCCTTGGGTAAATAATGAAAAATAGTTGAAAATTACTGGCTTACATCCTTTGAATCAATAGCTAACAAATAAAGAAACTTAGAAAATCATTGAAAATAATTCTAAGGATAGTGTCTAGAATATGTGCAGATATAGAGCTAATATGATATTCATAGCAGTGATATTTATAATAATGAATAATTAGAAGATACCTAAATTTCTAAAAAACAGGATGATTAAATAAGTTTTGGTGTATTCTTTTTTTTTTTTTTTAAGATTTTATTTTTTTTTTATTTTATTTTTTAGAGAGAGGGGAAGGAGGGAGAAAGAGAGGGAGAGAAACAGCAATGTGTGGTTGCCTCTCACATGGCCCTCATGGGGATCTGGCCTGCAACTCAGGCATGTGCCCTGACTGGGAATCGAACCGGGACCGCTTGGTTCCCAGCCCGAGCTCAATCCACTGAGCTACACCAGCCAGGGCTGGTGTATTCTTATGATGGAATGACCTGTACTCATTTCAAATGTGGAAGAAATGTATATGATATAGAATGTGTTTATAATTCTATAATTGAAAAAAATTGTATACTGTTGTCATTTTATCAAAATATATATCACTATTTTACATATATTACAGAATTGACCTGAAGGATTCACACCAAAATAATTTACAGTGATTATCAATGAGTAGGAAATTACAAATCATTTTTTCCTTTTTTCTCAACTGTGTTTTCTTTTAATTAAATACTTCTAACAATTCAATATCTATGTGTAACCTAAAAATTTAAATAATAATAAATGAATTAAAATGAAAAAAAATTGTTTTTCCTACTCCCTTATTCAACTTTCCAGAGGCAACTACTTTCTACTTTTTAAAAACTATTTTCCTCTAGGTAATTTATTTAACTTGCTGTTTTTTTTTTTTACTTTTTTAAACCAATTAAGTGTATTTTATTGAGTTCTTATAATGATGTTTGAAAATTATCTTCCTTATGTTTTCCTCAACAATCACAAATACTTCCCCTTCCATCAGTCATATCAACATATTAATGTGATAAAACTTAAATACTCAGTAATCTGTGCTTAATTTGTATAGTTAAAAATAATGTGTATTGTTGAATTGCACGGTTTACAATGATTATACTTCCTCTTATTCATATATTTTTCTTGAAGATAATAATTGTCTTGCTTGTTTTTTAACTTTTCTTGAGCCTTATCTTCATGAATTCTCTGATAGACATATGAAAGTCCTATCTATATAATCACATGTTATAACAGATCAGTTTAATTTTTTTCTTGTAGATATCATTTTTGGAATCTCCTGTCTGCCTGTATTAATTGTTATTAAGTGTTTGGCATTATTCATGGCTGTTTTCTTGGAACTATTCTATTGCTGTCCTGGAATTTTTCTTTATTTTCTCCTACTTTAAATAATTTTTTTCTCAACTTCTTAGTTTGTTGCTTTGCGTTAATAAAACACAACTTTTTGTGGCTTCATGTCAAAAGGCATATAGGAAATAAATTTGTCAAAACTATTCATATCTGGCAATGTTGTAATTCTGCCCATATACTTGACTGACACTTTGGAGGGCATATAATTTCAGAGTTTTGAAGTAACTTTTCCTTAGTACTTTAAAGACAATGCTTAACACTCCTGGGGTCCAGAAATAATCCAATGGCATTATAATTATGGATATGTTGCATCACAATTTTTGTTGTCTAAGAAATCTTCAGAATGCATGTTCTCTTTGTCGTTTGTATTCTTAAATATCATATGATGTACCTTGTTGAGAGATTTTTTTTCACTTAATATCATGGATATTTAGCAGTTCTTTTATTCTGAAAAATCATGTCTCAGTTATAGAAAAGTTTCTTATTTCTATCTTTTTCTAGAATTCTTATTTGAGTTGAATGGTATACCTCTTGAATTGAGCTTTCTTTTTCTCATTTAATGCCCATGTCTTTTTTTTTATTTTTTCTGATTTCTGGAAGGTTTCTTCAAGTATATCTTCCAGTTGTCAATTAACTATTTTAGAGTGCTCTCATAATTCTTAACCCAAGTTCTTCCTTTTTACACCATGTTCCTTTTTAAAAACATTCTTCTTACCTTTCTGAAAATATAGAGATTAGTATTTGAAGTTATCTTCTGCTTTCTATATTTTCTCTTTTTCTTCTTTACATCTTTTCCTATTTTCCATCTCTGTCTTTTTGGTTAGAGGCTTTCTTGTGAAATTTAGAAAAATATGTCTAGTTATAATTAAAATTTAGTTGCTAAGAAAAGAAAAAAATTAAGTTTGTTTGTTTATTTAGTTGTTGTTCAAGTACAATTGTCTCCAATTTCACCCCACTACTCTCCCCGACCCCAGGCATCCTCACCTCCCACCCTCAGTCCTACATCCTCTTTGGCTTTGTCCATGTGTCCTTTATACATGTCCCTTGATGACCTTCCCCCTTTTCCTCCCTGTCCCCTCCTATCTCCCCTATGGTAACTGTCAGTTTTTCTTAATTTCAATGTCGCTGGTTATATTTTGCTTGCTTGTTTGTTTTGTTGATTAGGTTCCACTTAAAAGTGAGATCATATGGTCTTTGTCTTTCACTGCCTGGTTTATTTCACTTAGCATAATGCTCTCCAGTTCTATCCATGCTGTGTCAAAGGGTAGGAGCTCCTTCTTTCTTTCTGCTGAATAGTGTTTCATCATGTAAATGTACCATAGTTTTTTGATCCATTCATTTACTGATGGGCACTTAGGATGCTTCCAGTGCTTGGCTATTGTAATTGCGCTGCTATGAACATTGGGGTGCATGGGTTCTTTTGAATTGGTGTTTCAGGGTTCTTAGGATATAGTCCCAGCAGTGGAATTGCCAGGTCAAAAGTAAGTTCCATTTTTAGTTTTCTGAGGAAATTCCATACTGTTTCCCACAGTGACAGCTCCAGTCTGCATCCCCACCAACAGTACACTAGGCTTCTCTTTTCTCCACAATCTTGCCAGCACTTGTTTGTTGAAAAGATTTTTATAAGATCTCTCTGCTTTTATATAGCTATTTGACTTATAAATGGGCAAAGAACTAGCTGTTTGTTATATTACTTCTAAATGTATCAGTGGGTAATTTTTCAATATGCTAAGGATATTAGCATAGTGATAATATCCTTTGTTTGTTTGTTTGTTTGTTTGTTTGTTTTTTCCCTGGAAGTGTGGAAGCCAGGGATCTAAGACTAACTGGGAAAGTGAGTCAGTGTCACTCTTTACTGTGTACAGTTTCAGTTAATCCCTGTGCTTTCAATGAGACATTGGCTCTCTTTCAATCAGGCCTGGCATCACCTATGCCATAGCATCACTGGTTCTCACCTCAGAGGGAATAAACTCTCTGATTTTTATTTAGGTGGTAGAGGGGATCTGGTTTCTAACAACTTCTTATGCAAATTTTCAATATATTCTCTTATTTATGATCTCATCATATTTCCTTTCATTGAGAAACAACTGGGAGTTCTAGATCCAGGAGGAAAAATTAACTTGTTTCTTGTTGACTTCCTCGTTTTTTTTGTGCACACCTAAGATACAAGAAAGTTAAATGCTAACTATGCATCCTTGTCTGCTCTTTTTACCATGGTAGGTTATACAACTGCAGTTTCTGTAGTATGATTTTAGTGGGGTTGAAAAAGAAACCCAGATAAGATCCTTTCTTTAAGTTACTACACTTATCCTGAAGTTCTTCATAATATTTTCTTAATTTTTTTCTTCAAGGGACATGTTTTAGTTTGGTAATCATGACAATAATGAATACAAATAAAGGTAATCCTGTTTCACTTCATATAACACCTACTACCACCCCCAATATGTCTGGGAAACCATAGATAAAGGTAGAAATAATCTCTGAACATGATTATTATAGCAGCCAATTACTGTCTCCATTATACCTGGACCTTCCTTCTCTACTCTCTCATTGATTGGATCCTGCACTGTGTTTGTCTCTGCTGCCAGGACAATTAGTTATCCTTGAGATTCTGAGCTCTCCTAATGCTCTACTATTGCTGACCCTTTATTATGTGTCTGTGCCCTGCTTTTATAACCTTTCTTATCCTCATCTCAGATCCCTGCCTGCTTCCCACAACTTGTTACTGCCCTTGCACTAAATTAGGATTTCCATATTAGTAAAATATCCACTGATGTAGAGTGATACAAGGCTAATGAGCATAGGATCAACATGGAAAGTCAATTTTGCCTAATGTTGTATTATGAGAACTCTCATGTATCATTA